>WNMW01000098.1:0-129983 GCA_009819605.1 Sterna hirundo | reverse complement strand
ATGTACTCCCTGTGATGCTGTTTATCATGTCTGGAACAGGGATCAGGATTATCATTCCGCTGTCCTGTGCGATATCTGTTTATGATATGATAACATCACTGTTCAGACAGCTATTGTGGGGTGTTTATGCAGTTCTGCTGTCCTGTCTGTACATTGGGCACCGTCTCTCTGAGTTTATTAATAATTACACCCAGCCTGTGGGGGAAACCAGGGGGGACACTTTCCCAGCTCTTTTGCCTCCCTTTTCTCCTTTGGGCCAGGTATGACAGCTTTTGAGAATTTTGAATATCCTTGGATGCTCAACCAGCATGTTCCTAGTGTTATGTCTCCTGAGTACGTTCCAGTTTTGTTTAGGGTTAAGCGACTATTTAAGACTACACCCGGAGATCTGCTCCGAGGCTGGATAGTCAGGGGTGGCATGGCATGTGGGAGAACATGGGCAGGTACCTAGAGAACTTCTCACCTCCAATGGTCTGGGACTTCACCCCTGAACAGTTACAGGACCCTGATAAAGTGGTGGAATATTTGAAGGGAAAATGCTGTGGCTATTCTAGAGAGGCACAACTCACCGCACTGTGCTGGGCCCTGGCCAGTATCTACCAGGCACTGCTCAGTATTATGCAGCACCCTCAGAGGGAAGAGGTGGAAACTAGACCGGCAGCCCCTGCAGCTGCGGCAACCCCTGCGGCAGCCACTGCCGCTGAACCAGGGAATCAACCCGTGCCAGTATCAGTTGCCCCCATACAGAAGAGGAAGTACATGAAGAAATCAGTTCGCTTAGTAAAAGATGATGATGAACCCGGGTCATCACGAGAGCAGGAGGAAGAGGCAGAGCCAGAGATAATTACTCGATCCCTATCCTTGAGTGAGCTGCGGGATATGCGAAAAGACTTTAGCCGACTTTCAGGTGAGCACATTGTTACCTGGCTGCTCCGGTGCTGGGATAACGGGGCCAGTAGCCTGGAATTAGAGGGTACGGAGGCCAAGCAGCTGGGATCCCTGTCTAGGGAAGGCGGCATTGACAAGGCAATTGGAAAGAAGACCCAAGCCCTCAGCCTCTGGAAACGACTCCTGTCAGGCGTGAGGGAGAGGTACCCCTTCAGTGAAGATGTTGTATGTCAACCAAGCAAGTGGACTACCATGGAAAAAGGTATCCAGTACCTGAGAGAATTAGCTGTGCGGGAGATGATTTATTATGACTTGGACAATGCAGACTTACCCACAGATCCCGATGAGGTGCAATGCACAAGGCGCACGTGGCGGAAGGTTGTACGGAGCGCAGCATCGTCACATGCCAACTCACTGGCAGTAATGGAATGGAAAGGTGAAGAGGGACCGACGGTGGATGAGATGGCTGGCCGGCTCCGGCGATATGAGGAATGTCTCTCTTCCCCTCTTGTCTCAGCTGTGGAGAAACTGTCCTGGAAGGTCCAGCAACTTGAAGAGAACATGTCCTACTCCCCACCTGTATGGGCCAGCATCTCAGCTATTAGAAGCAGGTATTTCCCCACTCAAGAGAGAGAGTACAGAGGGTACACACCACGAGGCACCCTGTGGTTCTACCTGCGTGACCACGGGGAAGACATGAGGAAGTGGGATGGACGACCTACTTTGATCCTGCGGACACGGGTACAGGAGTTGCAAGGAAGGACAACCACAAAAGGGGATCCCTCCAGGAAAAGTGCCGTCCCCAGTTTCCAGTGAGCAGTTCCCTAGGCAGAGCAGAAGGCCTGATCTTGCTTCTGATCCACTTGAAGGAACTTCCAAGTCATTTATGCAAGAAGTGAGTAATGGATACTATGAGCAGTATTAGAGGGGCCCTGCCTCCGGCCAGGTGGAGGAAAGGGACAACCGGGTTTATTGGACGGTGTGGATTCGATGGCCTGGCACATCAGACCCACAGGAGTATAAGGCTCTAGTGGACACGGGTGCACAGTGTACTTTAATACCATCAAGCTATAGAGGGGCAGAACCCATTTGTATTTCTGGGGTGACAGGGGGATCCCAAGAGTTGACTGTACTGGAGGCGGAAGTGAGCCTAACTGGGAATGAGTGGCAAAAGCATCCCATTGTGACTGGCCCAGAGGCTCCATGCATCCTTGGTATAGATTACCTCAGGAGAGGGTATTTTAAGGCCCCAAAAGGGTACCGTTGGGCCTTTGGCATAGCTGCCTTGGAGACGGAGGAAGTTAAACAGTTGTCTACCTTGCCTGGTCTCTCGGAGGACCCTTCTGTTGTGGGGTTGCTGAGGGTCGAAGACCAACAGGTGCCGATTGCTACCACAACGGTGCATCGGCGGCAATATCGCACTAACCGAGACTCTCTGATTCCCATCCATGAGCTGATTCGTCAACTAGAGTTTCAAGGAGTGATCAGCAAGACCTGCTCACCCTTTAACAGTCCCATATGGCCGGTGCGAAAATCTAATGGAGAGTGGAGGCTAACCGTAGACTATCGTGGCCTGAATGAAGTCACACCACTGCTGAGCGCTGCTGTGCCGGACATGCTAGAACTCCAGTATGAACTGGAGTCCAAGGCAGCCAAGTGGTACGCCACAATTGATATAGCAAATGCATTCTTCTCGGTCCCTTTGGCAGCAGAGTGCAGGCCACAGTTTGCTTTCACTTGGAGGGGCGTCCAGTACACCTGGAATCGACTGCCCCAGGGGTGGAAACACAGCCCCACCATTTACCATGCACTGGTCCAGACTGCACTGGAACAGGGTGAGGCTCCAGAACATCTGCAATACATTGATGACATCATTGTATGGGGAAACACAGCAGAAGAAGTTTTTGAGAAAGGGAGTAAAATAGTCTGAATCCTTCTGAAAGCTGGTTTTGCCATAAAATGAAGTAAGGTCAAGGGACCTGCGCAGGAGATCCAGTTTTTAGGAATAAAATGGCAAAATGGACGCCGTCAGATCCCAATGGATGTAGTCAACAAAATAGCAGCTATGTCTCCACCAACTAGTAAAAAGGAAACACAAGCTTTCTTAGGCATTGTGGGTTTTTTGGAGAATGCATATCCCAGATTACAGTCTAATTGTAGGCCCTCTGTATCAAGTAACCCGGAAGAAGAATGACTTTAAATAGGGTCCTGAGCAACGACAAGCTTTTGAACAAATCAAACAGGAAATAGTCCATGCAGTGGCCCTGGGGCCAGTCCGGGCAGGACAAGATGTTAAAAACGTGCTCTACACCGCAGCCGGGGAGAACGGCCCTACCTGGAGCCTCTGGCAGAAAGCACCAGGGGAGACTCGAGGTCGACCCCTAGGGTTTTGGAGTCGGGGATACAGAGGATCCGAAGCCCGCTACACTCCAACAGAAAAAGAGATATTGGCAGCATATGAAGGGGTTTGAGCTGCTTCAGAAGTGGTTGGTACAGAAGCACAGCTCCTCTTAGCACCTCGACTGCTGGTGCTGGGCTGGATGTTCAGAGAAAGGGTCCCCACCACACATCATGCAACTGATGCTACGTGGAGTAAGTGGATTGCACTGATCACACAGCGAACTCGAATGGGAAACCCCAGTCACCCAGGAATTCTGGAAGTGATCATGGACTGGCCAGAAGGCAAGGATTTCGGAATGTCACCAGAGGAGGAGGTGACGCGTGCGGAAGAGGCCCCACCATATAATAAACTGCCAGAAAATGAGAAGAAATATGCCCTGTTCACTGATGGGTCCTGCCGGATTGTGGGAAAGCATCGAAAGTGGAAAGCTGCTGTGTGGAGTCCTACACGACAAGTTGCAGAAGCCAGTGAAGGACAAGGGGAGTCGAGCCAGTTTGCAGAGGTGAAAGCCATTCAGCTGGCCTTAGACATTGCCGAGCGAGAAAAATGGCCAGTACTTTATCTCTACCCTGACTCATGGATGGTGGCAAATGCCCTGCGGGGGTGGTTACAGCAGTGGAAGCAGGGCAACTGGCAGCGCAGAGGCAAACCCATCTGGGCTGCTGACCTATGGCAAGATATTGCTGCCCGGATAGAGACTTTGGCTGTGAAAGTACGCCATGTAGATGCCCATGTACCGAAGAATCGGGCCACGGAGGAACATCAGAACAACCAGCAGGTGGATCGGGCTGCTAGGACTGAAGTTTCTCAGGTGGATCTGGACTGGCAACATAAGGGCGAACTATTCATAGCTCGGTGGGCCCATGACTCCTCAGGCCATCAAGGAAGAGATGCGACATATAGATGGGCTCGTGACCGAGGGGTGGACTTGACCATGGACACTATTGCACAGGCCATCCATGAATGTGAGACATGCGCTGCAATTAAGCAAGCCAAGCGTTTGAAGCCTCTCTGGTATGGAGGACGATGGCTGAAATACAAATATGGGGAGGCCTGGCAGATTGATTATATCACACTGCCACAAACCCGTCAAGGCAAGTGCTATGTGCTCACCATGGTGGAAGCAACCACTGGATGGCTGGAAACATACCCTGTGCCCCATGCCACTGCCCGGAACACTATCCTGGGCCTTGAAAAGCAAGTCCTGTGGCAACATGGTACTCCAGAGAGAATTGAGTCAGACAACGGGACTCATTTCCGAAACAGCCTCATAGACACCTGGGCCAAAGAGCATGGCATTGAGTGGGTATATCACATCCCCTATCACGCACCAGCGTCTGGGAAGATTGAACGATACAATGGATTGTTAAAAACTACACTGAGAGCAATGGGTGGTGGGACTTTTAAACATTGGGATACACGTCTAGCAAAGGCTACCTGGCTAGTTAACACCAGGGGATCTACCAATCGGGCTGGCCCTGCCCAATCAAAACTTCCACGTACCGTAGAAGGGGATAAAGTCCCCGTAGTGCACATGAAGAATATGCTGTGGAAGACAGTCTGGGTTAGTCCCGCCTCAGGCAAAGGCAAACCCATCCGTGGGATTGCTTTTGCCCAACGACCTGGGTGCACTTGGTGGGTGATGCGGGAGGATGGGGAAGTCCGATGTGTACCTCATGGGGATCTGATTTTGGGTGAAAATAGCCAATGAATCAAATTGTGTGTTGTTAGTTGCTAGGTAGCACTGTCACTGTATGTCCTCATCACTATAATTGCTATCAGTTGTACTATGAGTAAGGCACAGGGGTGATGGGATAAGAACTGACCTCAGCAGCTGGCGCCCAGCAACTTCCTCAAGGTCTACATCTTCAGCCCACGGACTGAGCCACACCGGGTGCACCAGTCACAACCTCTGAAAAATACAGCGTGCAACAGTCCAGCACCACACAGCATCCCACTTGCCCTGAGAGACTGTTCTAACAGATGGAGCCCAAGGCCATGGATTAAAAGAACTCAATGGACACTTTGAGGGATGGCCCATAAACTAAGGGCATTATTTCGCATGAATATGTATGTATATATATGTGACAGGGAAAGGGGTGGCAATTCATTGGGACCTGTAAGATCTGGGCATGGCATAGATGGTATGGCATAAGGGGTGGATAATGTCCCGGTTCCGGTGGGGATAAGGTTAATTTTCTCTGGTATTCCATGCCCACCTTGAAATGCCGGGGGGAGGGGGCAGGGAGTCGCCGCTTGGAGCGGGCTGAGGCGTCCCGGGTCCAGTCGGTGAGCGGTGGTTTTGTAACCGCGTTTGTGTATTCCTCTGTCTGTGTTACTGTTGTTGTTTGCTTGTTCCCTTTGCTGTTCTGTTAAAGTGCCCTTGTCTCCACCCCAGAGTCTTTCCTTTTTCTTCTGAGTCTTCCTGTATTGGGAAGACCCGAGCGAGCGGCACGTGGTTCTTTGTTGCCATCTGAGGCTAAACCACGACAGCTGCAAGCACACATTGTTGGCTCATGTCCAGCTTTTCATCCACTAGTACCCCCAAGTCCTTTTCTGCAGGGCTGCTCTCTATCACGTCATCCCCCAGCCTGTATTGATAATGAGGATTGTCCTGACCCAAGTGCAGGATCTTGCACTTGGCCTTGTTGAACTTTATGAGGTTTGCATGGGCCCACCTCTCTAGCTTGTCCAGGTCCCTCTGGATGACATCCATATGGCATACTGACAGTCCCTATGGCATCCCAGATCCCTTATAAACTTCCAGGACAGTCAATGTGGCATGAGTATCACTGCTTATTCTTTCAGAAGAGTTTAAGCTTATTCTGTCAGAGGAATATTGTAAGTTCCTTGCAAAAAATATATAATTAGTGGTATTCCTGCCAAAACAAATCAATCTGTAGAAGTGGATTCATTATCCACACAGAGCTATAAATGGTTTGGGGTTACTACACAATTATTGTAAAATCTGTTCAGCCTTGCTCTTTATAGACTCTTTCAAGGCATTTTAGTTACAGCTTCACCATAGAAATTTTTTCTTTGTGTTTCCAAATTCTTTCATCTGTTGCCCAAGTGTGATGCAGATTTGGACTGCTTTTTTATTTTATGCAACACAGTTTTACAGTAGTAGTTGACCAGCTGAGATAAGTCTGTGTTATTCCTTGGGCTTTTGTGGAGCTACCCTGACCTACATGAGCATAGGATCTAGTCCAGTACCAATTAACAAATCAGCTAATATGCTTGAACACGGTCTTCCTTATTTCTCTTTGCCTCTGAGTAATTCCAAAAACTGTGAACACTAAAGTTTATGGAGCAGTGGAGTATTATTTATTTATAATAATATATAATATTGTATTGTATTATAATATAATAATAATATTGTGTATTATTTATGCAGGTAGCAGCTTCAGATTGAGATAGACTTTCTGAAGGGCTGGAACTCAAAAAAAAAAAAGAAAAGGAAAGTTTATGGCCTATGGAAGAAGGGCAGGCCACTCAGAAAGACTACAAAGCTTTTGCCAGTATGGATGGGGGCCTGGCCTATGCCGGTGCAGGCAGGGGCATGGCCGGTGCCTGTACAGGTGGGGAGGTAGTTGGTGCCGGTACGGGCGGGGGCATGGACTGTACCGGTGCAGATGTGGGGGTGGCCAGTGCCGTAACGGGCAGTGGAGTAGCTTGTGCCTGAATGGGCGGCAGAGTGGCTTTTACCGGTGCAGGTGGGGGGGTGGCTGGTGCCAGTGCTGCTGGGGGGGTAGCTTGGGGAGCAGCCCGTGGAATTTGAGTAGCAGCAGCACATGTCACATAATACCCACTCCTGCACTGATGTTTAACAAAAAAACACCCCTGCAACACATTCAGGAAAACCAACAACAAAATCATGATCTTATGAAATTTACATTCCTTTTCAAAACAGACCAAAAGGTTTCCATCCCCTAGCTCTGATGGTGTCACTTTGGCGTAAGCATTAAAGGGCAAAGTAAACCTTCCCTAGGTAAAACCGAAAGTGTAATTAGTAATAGAATCCATCACATGATGCCCAAGATATGCAGGTAAAACCATTATCCAGGTAATCATATTATACATCAGAATGCAAATCCACACCAGAATAGGATGTTTAAACCATCGCATATAAACACACAGAGCAAACACATGCATGCAACATATTCAGCAGGTTAAGCAGCATTGCATCAATTAAATTCAAACAAAGCTCTCTAAAGGCATGATATAACATTTCGCTCAAGAACGACATGATGTGAGTTGTCCGTTCTCCCTGAGCAAGCTGGAATTCAAACTATTCAGGAAATCTATCAGAGCCCTGGTCAAGCCCCACTCATGCCCCATGTTGGGCGCCAATAAATCTGTCATGGTTTGGGCCAGGCTGGCCACTGAAGAACAACAGATGCTCTCCCCCGCCTCTCTCTCCAAGGAGAGGAGGGAGAGAGATAAAGAGATTTATGAGTTTAGAAGGAACTAAACTAATGAAAATATTAATAGTATAATTAAAAGAAAATAATGAAATAGATACAATATGTACAAAACCGTATCAAACTCCCAGGATGATGATCACATCACTGTCAGACACTGGGGAAATCCCAGACTGGACTCAGCAATGGATGGGAACTGGATTCTGGGTCTGGAGTCAGGAACACATGGATCGGGATCAAAGGCAAATGAACAGACAGGGTCCTCCTCAGAAGCTGGCCATTGAAGAAAGAGGGCTGACCCCTTTGATCCCTCATCTTTTATACTGAGCATGAAGCAGATGGGATGGAATACCCTGTTGGTCAATTTTGGGTCGCCTGCCCTGTCCACTCCTCCCTGCAGGTGCGACCCCTCTATGCTTTTCCGCTTCCGACCCTCCAACAAAGTTAGCTGACCTTGGTTGTTATAGCAATAAGTATAAGCAAGAGCCTCTCTGCATACCATTCCTTGGCATAAACTGTAAACACAGGTCTTATCACTCTGAGAACGAACTGTTTTCTTCACAATATGCTGTTAATTTCAGAGAGTTAGAAGAGGTTTAGCTAAAAGTAAAATTACTGAACAGAAAGTGGTTCTTTTTTACCTCAAACCTGGACAAAACCAAAGGAAAAATTAAATCACTAGTGTAAAATTAGAAACTGAGTTTCTCACAAAACTGAGAAATCTATCGGCTTGGATTCTATAAAGGTCTGTTGCATTTGGGTGATGTATTAGAAGCGAATCTTCAAAATAATTGCAGAAATTCTCAGGTGCAAAGTGATATAGCATGTCTTGTGCCTTTGTGTATGTTGTGCTCTATAAGTTTGCAAATGTGAATTCGAAGATAGCCTGGGCGCTTGGAGTCAGGTCCACCATATCCAACAGTCCCTTCCAGCCAACTATTCTGTTACTCCATGGATTTCTACAACCTACGACCTAGTACCTATTTCTGGTGGGGGTTATTTTATACTTTTGGCCAGTAATTCTTTGATGGATTTGATTTGATCTGATTACCAGCTGTAACAAAATTTTTCAAACAAGTATAAACTTCATCAAAAGTTCATTTTGGAAGATTCAGAATTTTCCAGTGAAATAACATAGCATCAAAAATCAAAGCCAGCAATATTATTTCTTCAGTTAATTTAGCATTGATATCATGAGTATTTTCAGTGAATTTTATTTGATTTTTTTTCCCCATGGTGTCATATTATCTACTGTCTGTGAGTATTCAGCAAACTGTTATTGATATGTAACAGTTAAAAATGGTCATCACTTGTAAATGATAAAGCATCAGCAGTTTCACATTCTTTTCATAAATTTCTAAGCACAAAGTGTTAGTTTTGAACTAACAATGTAAACTCAAATGGAAGAACAAAGTTTAAAGAATGTGGAAAAACGCACTGGCCACTTGGGAGGAATATAGGAACATTGTCAGAGTATGCAGGGATGCAACGAGGAAGGCTAAGTCCCACTTGGAATTAAACCTGGTAAGGGATGTCAAGGACAATAAGAAGGGCTTCTTCAAGTACATCAGTAGTAAAAGGAAGACTAGGGAAAATGTGGGCCCGCTGCTGAATGAGGTGGGTGCCCTGGTGACGGAGGATGCAGAGAAGGCGGAGTTACTGAATGCATTCTTTGCTTCATGGAGAACAGGAGAGGTGCCTGAGCACTGGAGGAAAGCCAATGTCACTCCAGTCTGCAAAAAGGGCAAGAAGGAGGAAACTACAGGCCAGTCAGCCTCACCTCCATCCCTGTAAAGGTGATAGAACAGCTCCTTCTGGACGTCATCTCTAAACATGTAGAGGAAAAGAAGGTTATGGGGAATGGTCAACATGGATTCACCAGGTCCACCAAGGGGAAATCATGCTTGACCAATCTGATAGCCTTCTATGATGGCATGACTGGCTGGGTGGATGAGGGGAGAGCAGCAGATGTTGTCTACCTCAACTTCAGCAAGGCTTTTGACACTGTCTCCCATAACGTCCTCATAGGGAAGCTTAGGAAGTGTGGGTTAGATGAGTGGACAGTGAGGTGGATTGAGAACTGGCTGAATGGCAGAGCTCAGAGGGTTGTGATCAGCGGCGCAGAGTCTAGTTGGAGGCCTGTAGCTAGCGGTATTCCCCAGGGGTCAGTACTGGGCCCAGTCTTGTTCAATATATTAATGAACGACCTGGATGAGGGGACAGAGTGTACCCTCAGCAAATTTGCTGATGATACAAAGCTGGGAGGGGTGGCTGACACACCGGAAGGCTGTGCTGCCATACAGTGAGACCTGGACAGGCTAGAGAGTTGGGTGGAGAGGAACTTAATGAAGTTCAACAAGGGCAAGTGTAGGGTGCTGCACCTGGGGAGGAATAACCCCATGTACTGGTACAGGTTAGAAGCTGACCTGCTGGAAAGCAGCTCTGCAGAGGGACCTGGGAGTCCTGGTGGACAACAGGATGACCATGAGCCAGCAATGTGCCCTTGTGGCCAAGAAGGCCAATGGCATCCTGGGCTGCATCAAGAAGAGTGTGGCCAGCAGGTCGAGGGAGGTCATCCTCCCCCTCTACTCTGCCCTGGTATGGCCACATCTGGAGTACTGTGTCCGCTTCTGGGCTCCCCAGTTCAAGAAAGACAAGGAACTGCTGGAGAGAGTCCAGCAGAGGGCTACAAAGATGATCAAGGGACTGGAGCATCTCTCTTATGAGAAAAGGCTGAGAGACCTGGGTCTGTTTAGCCTGGAGAAGAGAAGACTGAGAGGGGATCTTATCAATGCTCATCAATATCTAAAGGGCAGGTGTCAAGAGGATGGTGCCAGACTCTTTTCAGTTGTGCCCAGCAAAAGGACAAGGAACAATGGGCTCAAACAAACACAGGAAGTTCGATCTGAACATGAGGAAAAGCTTCTTTACTTTGAGGGTGACAGACCACTGGAACAGGCTGCCCAGAGAGGTTGAGGAGTCTCCTTCTCTGGAGATATTCCAAACCTGCCTGGAGGCGTTTCTGTCCAGCCTGCTCAAGGTGAACCTCCTTTGGCAGGGGGATTGGACTAGGGTAAGAGAGGACCTGTAATTTCCCCTAAACAAAGACTGAGACAAGCAGCCTGAGGGAATCATGAAACAAATGGTGAGAGACAATGGAGGAGGGGGGAGGCCCTCCAAGCCTTCCTGGGGAATCTCTCAAACACTGAAAAGTAACAGGCCTTCTGCTCAAAGAACTGATAAGGGTAACACCTGCTTATTTCTTGTGTGATTCATGGTGTTGGAGGACCAGTCTTATAGAAACAGGACAGCTTTGCTTTTCTTCAGGAAGGACAAGCTGTTTCTTTAGAAGGCTACTATGCCTGATGAGTGATCTTTGCCTCAATATCCGTGAAATGCATATGAAGGTTGACACCTCTGTATACGCTAATGAAGATTATCGAGATCATGCTAAACATATATGCCTACAGCTCTTGTCTCCCCACCCGAATCATGCTACACATCATGAGGGGGGAGAAACCCGAGACAAAACTGCCCGTAGGAGTGAGAAAAGGGAAAAATAAGTGCCCCTAGAGAGAGAAGATTTTCCCTGAAGATGATTTTTCCCTTGGGATACATAGAAGACCGCTCTTACCCCCCACATTGGCCAAACCAATGCTGGAACCAGGACTGGTGATCTCTTCATCTCTCCGCCTTGCTCTGTTTCTCCTTTTCTATCCCTCTGTTTCTTTTTCTTTTATCTTTTCTTTTAAAGAAGTAACGCAAGGCATATCTTACCACTCGCCTTAAGTTGTGGTATATCCGTTGTTAAGTACCGCTTGCCATAAGTTGTATACCTAACCAATTATCATGGACATAGTTAAGACCTATGTTAATCTAATAAATGTTTGCATACAGACCTTGAGTTTTGTCTCACCTTAGTCTGCGCTGCTGGGGATTTGTGAATCTGAGTCACTTGCCCCCCTTCTTTTTTCTGAGGCGGGCGTAACATTTTAAATTGGCATCACAGACAGGATCCCCTCGGTGTTGGAAGGCCCTAAGGGATACCAATTCTCCATCCGATGAACTCGGACAGGGAGAACCGTGAAGGGATCTCTCAGCTACAAGCCAGGAGAAGTTCATGCCCTAGGGGATACCGATTCTCCATCCAATGAACTCAGACAGGGAGAACCAGGAAGTGACCTCTCAGCTATAAGCTGGGAGAGGTTCGAGCAGTAGCAAGCCATGACTGCCCAGGAAATGTCGGTGCTTGACTGCTCCCCGATTCTTGAGAAATTGAAGGAATACAAGGCATGTCCTACTCCATCAGGAATGGTCTGGGCCCACGATAATTGGCATAATCCAGAAGCAGTGGCAACTCATATCACTACCCTTGCAAAAGAGCAAAAGTTGCAGTTAGGTAAAGGAAAAGCTATAGTGTGTGCTGTTTTAGGGGCAGCACTGACCACAGCCCAAAAGAATAGACACTTGACCAGGCAAACAGAAGGGGAGACAATCAGATCCTTGCAAGATCTGGTAAAAGTTCTCTAGGATCAATTAGCTGAGGAACGTGATGCTACTAAAACGGTCAAATCCTTGTGAGAACAAATTTAAATTTTGCAAAGCCAATTAGCCGCTGAGCGTAATGCCACTCAGCGACTCCACGCAGCCCTGTCAGGTGCCCTGGACCGAGAAAGAATCTTATGGTCCGAACTAGAGGAGAATGAACAAGAAACCCATGACCAGATGGATCTTAACTCTCTCCCAGATAGTGAACCAGGATTTAAAAGTCTGGCAAAATTGGCCAATAGACCCTTGTATCCAACAAAGGAGCTGGAGATGAGCCGAGAATTTTTTTACCTCAAAAATGAGGAGGCAACATTGAGACCTCCAATTAAGACCGAGACTACTCATAATGGTCAGGCGGGGGGGCGGGGGGGGGCGCAGGGTGCAAGTTACCATCCGAATGGTACCATATTCAGTGACCAAACTACCAAAAATCCAGGAAAAATATACTAGACTAGTTCAAGAAACTGAGACTGAATATGTATGGAGGGTATCATTGACTGGTGGAGATCAGATTTTATTGTCAGAAGATAAGGCACAGGGGTATTGGGGGTCTGTTGCGTGAAAAGGGACAAAGCGGTTTTGGCAGAAGATAAACCCCCTTGCGTTCTAACACTCCTCACCGAGGTGGGAGGCTAGGTGCGGCTAGGTTTAAATTCTGAGTGATGCCCAATTCAGCACTATCAGTCCAAATGCTTTTAATATGTATTAAACTATTACGATTTGGATACACTAATAGTGGACTGCACCTTCAGTCTAGTCGTGCTCCTGAACTAGCATGGCCACTCTCGAGTCTTTGGTCGCGTTCAGTGAGAAACCGAAACGACTAGCTACTTAAAAAGTGCAGTTTATTTAAGCAACAGATATATAGGTTCTTAGGATTGCTGGTGATAAATACACTGTCTGCAAAGCATGTGCAAATGAAAGTATTGTTACATATACAAAACGCGCAACAAAGTTATAAACGATACAGCCTGGCTATAAATGTAGGAAAGAGATTCTTTAGAGAAATTTCTAAGTTTCCCGAGGAAACACTCGGTATAATCTAAGTCTTACCCAAAGGCGTCCCTATGGAGGGGGGAAGAGAGGCTCAGCCCGTCGACTGATCCCGTAAGTCAGTGATGGAGTTCTCCTCGACTTGTTAGTGGTGGTGTCTTCCCTGGGTATCCCCCCTCTCTCGGGCTATTTTTATACTATTTGTTATCTTCAAGGTGGAGTTTGAGTGACTGTAGTCATACATACTTTTATTACGATTGGTGTAAAATTCTCTTGCTTCACATTTAAAGGTATAGTTTACAAAAAATTCAGGGCGCAGACTCAAGAAGGAGTGGTCGCACCTTGAAGGTGGGTAGCCTTTGGGATGGAGGTGTGTTTTGGTATTATAATGACATTATAATGAGCAAAGTTCGCACAAAGACCAGCATTTCATCAGAATTTGACAAAATGTTGACTCAGGGTAGCGAGTAGGCAGCTTATCTGTTCTACAGTAAGCTAGTTAGGCAACTTATCTGTTTCATGGTACCATCTCGTTCCTGTATCTGCATAAGGCAAGGCCGCGGAATAATTACCTTCCATCCCACACCTCATGTAGCTTCACAAGCATCCTTGTACAGGGAACCGCAGATGTTGCATTCTTCGCATGCCAACCGCAGCTGTTTTCTACCTCAGAAGCCTCTTGATTTTATACTTTTCCTTAATGCGTGAACAATGCTGTACTTTTGTATTCTTGGCCAATTTAGTAATTATTCCACAGGGCCAGGGGTATTTTTGACTGCCGACGACCCGAGAGAACCGTGGTCCTTAACCCAATGAGTTGCATATCGGATAGGGGGTTAGATCCCATGGAACGAGGTGACCCAATTGAGACCCCAAATATAAATTACTTAACCTAAAGTCTGCAAAAGACTGCCTGTCTCCAGTTGATGCATGACAGACGTTTAGTATCCCAGCAATCATCCCCGATGTTATTAAATGTGAATCCAGATGGAATGACTCCCCTGATCTGAGACTTGCCTGACTCTTTAAAACTATATGCAGTCCAACTCCAGGACTGTTTGTGGGACGCATTAGCCCTGAAGGGAGGGAGATGGAACCAGCAGAGGGGAGCTATGACCTGTGGGGAAATGGCACAAGAGTTGATTAACTATGGCCAAAGGATGGGCCTCGCAGGGGGAATGGGTAAATCTAAACCCGCTGTGCGTAGAATAGAACAACGGGAGGACCGCACCCCCCCACGAAATCTAGGGGCAAAAAGGAATCTGTTGTGGGCTGAAGGAATTGAGAAGGGCGTTTCCTGGAGTGTAATGGATGGCCTTCCCATCACAGCCCTAGAAAAGCTTATTTGAGCATGGAAAGACTGGAAGAAATTACTCTTCAGGACAAAGCAACCCTCCCAGGAGAAAGGCGGGATGGAGCTGAAATCTAATGAGACGGCAGTAGCCTAACAGCAGTCCAGCAAAAAAGGTGTGTGCGTGTAGGTTAGAAAAAAAAAAAAACGTTGTCTCCTGTTGTATGGATCTGTTTGTTCCTTTTTTATGGACCTCTTAGAGACACTCCACAGAATGTCTGAACTCTTGCATTCTTAACTCTTTCATTACTGTATTATGACTGTTTGCCTTTTTTAAAGGAAACTACCCTTTTCACTTCTCTATGAAACGCTTGCAGCAAAACAGCCTGCTCAAGTTAGGAAATAGCTGGCCCCCGGAGCCCCAGAAGGCATAATCAGCTTTGTCTCTGAAAAAGGCTTGTGATATGAACCCTGAAGACTACCGTTAACATATATGCGTGGGCAGCCACTGATGCTCACGGGAAGGACAACCGGATCCACACTAGTTGGACCATCCCATCTTTTTAATTATTTTCTGCTTTAAATGTGTTTTACAAGTTCTAAACAACCGTCATGGGATTTATGTTTTTGATTGTTATTCCTTGCATTGCTTGTCTGATTTTATTATGCCTGGTTTTGTACTTTACTAGGGAAAGAGTTTCTTCTGAGTGGGGCTTGACAACTAGATGATCTCCAAAGGTCCCTTCCAACTCTTACCATTCTGTGATTCTGTGTGATTCTGTTTTACAAATTATGTTAACCCTCACCTCTCTTTCTTTACCCAAGTCTAAAAAAATCAGATTTTCATTAAAATCCAAGAAGTAATGTCCTTGTTTGAGACAGAACCAATTTTCTTTTCAGTAATTTTACTTTTCAGTTAAGTCTCTCACAATCTAAATCTGTGAAATTAACGGCATATTTTTCAGACAGTGTCTGCTTCCAGAGTGATAAGGTGTGATATTTATAGTTAATACCAAGGTATGCAGAGAGGCTCTTGCTTATACTTGTTGCTATAACAACCAAGGCCAGCTAACTTCCTTATTTACCAAGTTGGAGGGATGGAAGCAGAAAAGCGTACAGGGGTTCCACCTGTGGGGAGGAGAGGACAGGACAGGTGACCCAAAACTGACCAATAGGGTATTCCATCCCATCTGCATCATGCTCAGTATAAAGGTGAGGGATCAAGGGGTCAGTCTCTTTTCCTCAATGGCCAGCATCAAAGGAGGACTCTGTTTGTCTGCCTTTGATCCCCATCTGTGTGTTGCTGAATCCAGATCCGGAATCCAGTTCCTGTCCATCACTGAATCCAGTCGGAGACTTTCCCAGTGCCTGCTGGTGACATGATCGTCATCCTGGGAGCTCAATACTGGTTTTGTACGTATTTCATTATTTTCTTATTAATATTATTATCTTTTCTTTTAATTATTTTATTATTAATATTTAATTAAAGTAGTTTTAGTTTCTTTTCAACCCATAAGTCTCTCTCACTTATTCTCTCTCCCTTTTCTTCTGGGAAGGGAGAGAGATTAAAGAGAGCATCTGTTGTTCATTTAGTTGCCAGCCCAGCCTAAACCACGACAAGTAATGTTCGTTCATCTAAGATTTTATCCCAGAATGTGATTACCATACTAGTCCTCATCCAGCAAAGCACCTGAGAGCCTGAATTCCTGTTGGAAGTTACTTTTCTGTGTGTGGACCTATGCATTTATGAAGTTTGTCATATACTTGTGAAGACCTGGATCTACATTCCCTTGCCAAGTTCCATAGGCACTGGTAAAACTTCAAACCCTATTCCTTCATGTGTAGACATCGACATCTTGCTGATGCTTTTTGAAATATTAATATAGGAGGAAAAATTCCTAGTTAATATCCTCCTTTTTTGATACCTGTTCTTTGATTCACTTATTGCTCCATTTTTTTGAAGAAACTTTAGAATAGAATAGAATAGAATAGACTAGAATAGAATAGAATAGAATAGACCTACAACAATCATCTAGTCCAACTTCCTGACCACTTCAGGGCTGCCCTAAAGTTAAAGCATGTCAATAAGGGCATTGTCCAAATGTCTTAAACACTGACAGGCATAGGGCATTGATCACCTCTCTAGGAAGCCTGTTCCAGTGTTTGACCACCCTCTTGGTAAAGAAATGCTTCCTAATGTCAGGTCTGAACCTCCCCTGACATAGCTTTGAACTGATCCCACGTGTCCTGTCACAGGATAACAGGCAGAAGAGATCAGCACCTCCCTCTCCACTTGCCCTCCTCAAGAAGCCGTAGAGAGCAATGAGGTCACCCCTCAGCCTCCTTTTCTCCAAACTAGACAAACCCAGAGTCCTTAGCTGCTCCTCATAGGATACGCCTTCCAGTCCCTTCACCAACTTTGTTGCCCTCCTCTTGATGCATTCAAGGACCTTAACATCCTTCTTAAATTGTGGGGCCCAGAAGTGCACACAGTACTCAAGGTGAGGCTGCACCACTGCTAAATACAGTGGGTTAATCACTTCTCTTGACCAGCTGGTTATACTGTGTTTGAGGCATCCCAGAATGCAGTTTAGCTGCCGGGGCATGCTGCTGACTCATATTGAGCCTGCTGTCAACCAGCACTCCCACATCCCTTTCTGCAGGGATACTCTCCAGCTACTCCTCTCCCAATTTATATTTGTGCCTGGCATAACTTCGTCCCAGGTGCAGAATCTGGCATTTCAACTTGTTAAATTTCATCCAATTAATCATTGCCCAATGCTCCAGTCTATCTTGATCCCTCTGCAAGGCCTTTCATCCCTCAAGAGAGTCAACAGCACCTCCCAGTTTGGTATCATCAGCAAACTTGCTAATGGTGCATTCAACTCCTGCATCCAGATCATTGATAAAAATACTGAACAGAACTGGTGCTAGAATTGAGCCCTGAGGAACACCGCTGGTGACTGGTCACCAGCAAGATGTAGCCTCATTCACTACAACCCTTTGAGCCCTGTCATTCAGCCAGTTCTTCACCCAGCGCACTGTGAACCTGTTCATGTCACAGTTGGACAACTTGTCCAGAAGGATGCTGTGAGGGACAGTATGAAAAGCCTTACTAAAATCCAGAAAAACTATATCCACTGTCTTCCCTTTATCCACTAGGTGGGTGATCTTATCATAGAAGGATACCAAGTCAGTTAATACTGACAGTTGATACCAAAGGTCCAGCTAGTCCAGTACTTTCTCTGTGATGTTTGCCAGTAATAGATGATTAAGAAAAATGTCTGAAGAACAGGTAAGGGTATTTCTACATAAATACACTGTAAATGCTACCTGTCTTCTAGTTTGTTCAGGCATGTGAATTTGCACACTCACACCTATCTACATGCCTATGTTTTTCTCACAAAGGTTATAGTTTGCACAGGAAAGTCTGATGCAACCTAATTGGTAGGTGACGAGTGTGCTGAAGTTGTATTTTCTTCAAGGGGTTAGAAAGTAAATCTCTAAATATTTAAGGCCTAAGTATGCAAATTATTTAGGCATTTAAAAACAGAGTACATCCTATAAATCCCCCTAAATCATAGAATCATAGAATCATAGGGTTGGAAGGGACCTCTGGAGATCATCTAGTCCAACCCCCCTGCCAGAGCAGGATCACCTACAGCAGGTTGCACAGGAACGCGTCCAGGTGGGTTTTGAATGTCTCCAGAGACAGAGACTCCACAACCTCTCACGGCAGCCTGTTCCAGTGCTCTGCCACCCTCAAAGTTAAGAAGTTTTTCCTCATGCTGAGATGGAATTTCCTGTGTTCTAGCTTGTGCCTGTTGCCCCTTGTCCTGTTACCGGGCACCACTGAGAAGAGTCTGGCCCCATCCTCTTGACACCTGCCCTTTAGATATTGATAAGCATTGATAAGATCCCCTCTCAGTCTTCTCCAGGCTAAACAGATCCAGGTCTCTCAGCCTCTCAAGGCTGCATTTTGTTTAGTGCTGGATCATGAACTGTCTCTGCTTACAGATTGTCAGTGGGGGTGTTCAGTGTTCAGCTTGCAACGATACTGGAAACTTATCTGTTAAATAGAACTTGATAATTATTTCAGGATTTCTTTGAACAAAAACCTATGGGAACAAAATGGGACCATTTCTTAGAGTAGTAGAATGCGATAATGTGTTTTTAATTGTCCTTCCTATATAAACATATATACCCATAATGCTGGTACTGATACCAGCTACTGTACCACATCTAATGCACAGTGTCTAGGACTTCAAAATAGCTGCCACATGTAAAAAGGCTGAATTTCTCATTACTAAAAGAAAACAAGAAATATTAATAGGTCTGGCAATTATGCTTTCTGGTGAGACTTTGTTCTTCTCAAAAGTTTGAGTTTAAAATTACAGAGTTCATTAGAATTGCTAAATATGATTATACATATACTAAACACATCTCTCAACCAGTCTGAGCTAAAAAAGGAGATCAGGGGCCAAATCATAAAGCAATTTAGCTGAAATCTAGTTTGATTATGCCACTTCATGACAGAACTCCCCACAAAGAGAATGCAAGTATAAGGACACTGTACTTGAAATAATGTAAGATTCATAGATTAATCACATCTGACATATTTAACTTCTTTTTACAACTCTCTTTTCAATAATTCACACTCTTAAACTGGAACAACATAAAGGTCATGGCTGGTTTATGTGTGTTAAACTATGTCAGCTGCTGAGACATTTTCAGGGTAAATAAATATTTCCTTGTCAGTCACCTGTGCTCTCTTAAATCACATTTCTCTCATGAAATACCAGGACATGAGAGAAGTGTTATAGATATAAACTTTTGATACCACCAGCCATAGTGCAGGGGTATATACTGACAAGCAAGAGAACATAGAGGCAATTAGTTTAAATAATATATTTTCCAGAAAAAAAACCACCCCAAATCATATACTAGATTATATTCTTGTTTCTATTTGGCATCTTTAACTTTTTTTTTCCTTTTTTAGTAGATTCTAGCAGTGCTTATGGCTTATTTAAGAATTACATCTTGTTTTGATCAGGCTTTTTTTTTTGGTGACTTCAATACAATTTAAAGATTCCCAAAGTTAATAGACAAATCCTATCTAGATTTGGATAATTCTAGCAGCATATTGATGACAAAGGTATCTTTTTGTTATAGAGGATGTGTCCTCTTAATTTTTCCATGAGGAAACTAAAATAATTAAAAGCCAAAAAAATAGATTTTCTGGAGTCTTGTAAGAAGAGTTGTTAATTAAAGATCAGCTTTGAAAGAACTAGAGAAGTAATTCAAAGTCTAAAAGTCTTGGAGCCAGATTCTTGGTTGGTCATGAATCACCTTTGTGTCACAAGCTGTCTGGATGCAGCAGTGGACTCCCATGCTGTAAAAAAACTTCCAGCATTTGATGGCTGACATAATCTGTCCTGTGCCACCTTTCTCCATCTTTCCCTTTAACACAGAAGCATTTTGGACAGGTTCATCTGAATGTGTTGAAGACAACAGAAGAACTGACCTGGAACATGATGGTCATTAATGATTCCGGCTAGCAGACCATGCTGTATAATACCCATCATTGCAAACCTAAATTACTAATCACTATGATCAGACCCAAGAAAAAGCTAAGATGATGGGGAATTCAAAGGTCTCACCCACAGTCACATCTTAAGGGAGTATTTGGTGATTAAAATCTGTTGGAGGGCAAAGGAGTTCAAAGTGGAAGAAAAGAGAGTTTGATGGAGGCTGTCCTGCAAACATAATTCTTGGTAGTTCTGTGTCAGGGGAGGGAACAGCTCCCTGAAAGTCATGAAGGAGCTGCGTTGCCAGTGGAGAAAAGTTGGTGGCATTGTGTGCCTTCTATACATCACTGGTGAAGTTCTCCAGAAAGCACCAGCTGATTTTTCAGCTAAACCTTAAAATCCTAAAATACCTGCCTAAGGTATGATATACAAAGAGCTACCAGAATTTCTTTAGGTATTTTTGATGTCTGTCCCAGAAGATGATGCCTGCCACAGCCATAGAAAGAGGATACAGAAGTTACCTATAGATCACTGCACAAGGAATCTTCCAGACGGCTCTAAAGCAACATTATGTTGGCAAAGCAGGAGGAAACTGTTTTAGCACAGACCACACCGTAGTCTGGTACTTTTATTCTGCAGTTTTTTTAAAGCACTAAGCTGTGCCTTATACTAGCCCTCATAGAAGTTCTGAATGGGATTGAACTTCAGCCATGCCTGAACTCTTCCAGAAATATTGCATTTATAGTTTCTTGCTTAAAATAGGTAAAATGGGGCTTGTTCTGTATTGCAGGATGTTTCTTTTCCTTTTTATAGGTAATTGAGATTTAAAACATTTTTATGTAAAAAGCATGAGTTGATAGTAATTCTAATGAGCCTTTAAACGTGTTTTGTAAACTTAATATTCTGCACAGAAATGCATTCTTTTACTCCTGGGAAGATTTGGAAGGTTATTAATGTTTAATAGGAACATTCCTGTAATTTGTTCCGAATGAGAGAAACATCATTACAGATTTAAACACAGGGATTTATCACAAGGAAAAGCAGAGGTGGAGAGAGAGTCCTTTGTACCACTATTCACTTTTATCTTAGAGTTGGAGAGCTGCAAAACTGTGCTCCTAAAAAAGGCCCAGAACAAGAATGTGCTAAGCTCGGTGATGTCATGAGGAAAGAATTATGTTCATAGCTCTCAATAGCTAAGAGGTACTGTTAGCTAATCAGTGGACAAGGATTTGCATAATATTGTAATGTGATGAAAGTTTTATGCAAATTTTTGCAGTGCAATGAGCCACTAACATAGAGCTATTATCAAAATGGCTGGTCAAACTTTTCTCTATCCATGGAGCCCACCTCATCCTAAATAATAAGGGCAAATTAATTAAACATGAGTAATGAATATTAATAGAGAAAGCTGTCTTCAAGATACAGAATAGGACAGAATTACAAGGGAGTGAGAAAGATGAAAGCTTATTACTCATATTTTATGAATAACGAGTTCAAGAGAGTAGTTCATCCAAAAGATTTATAAGTATATAATCGAAGTACAGAAATGGAAAGCGGGAGAAAGGTACTGTGGCATTCCAATACACCTGGATGTTGCTCTCTGTTTATGTGATAATAGTCAGCTTGACTCTAAGCCTCTGAATTTATATTTTAGCTCAGTGTTTTTTCCCATCTTTGCTAAATGAAAGGCAAATGCCTTTAAAAAAGTGGTGAAAGCTCAGACAAAGATGTAAAAGCTTTAGCACAGCTGTAAAAAACCAAAACACCTACCACATTTGTCATAGTGCAAGAACACACCTATTTTTAGGCTACTAAGTGCTCTGTGGATGGAAGAGCCAGTTTGAAACATCATCAAGTTGCAAATACCTTTAGCAGTCACCAAAGCCAGGTGTTTAGTGCCTGCCTCATCTATGGAGGAAACAGCTCTGCTTCTTATTTTCTTAATAGGCGTAAGTCTCACAGCATTAGGATTGACTCTGTTGCAACCTATCCTCATCTCACTGTAAGTATGATGACCACTGTTCATTAAGTTTCAAAGATACCAAGTAAATTTCT
The DNA here is from genome assembly GCA_009819605.1 of Sterna hirundo. Lineage (NCBI taxonomy): Eukaryota > Metazoa > Chordata > Aves > Charadriiformes > Laridae > Sterna > Sterna hirundo. The sequence goes on along the minus strand of WNMW01000098.1, from coordinate 107,855 downwards.
GGAGGTTAAGGAGACTTTCTGTCAAGTTTGAAGATTGTCCATAGTGTGTTTGAGTGTCATGTTTTTAAGATTACTGTTCCTTCTAATGTTATTATAGATCTAACATTTCCAAAGGAAAGACTGAGTTGGTCATATGCAGTGTTACATCTTTTGTGCATACATTAGCTAAAGAAACTGGTTTGAACTATGTTTTACATTCCTAGTTGTAAATGTTCATATGTCTGTGTTTCTATGTGCCTAACACTTCCTGTTGGAAGCGCTGTTTGGTGAGAAATGGTGCTCCCAAGATAGTCAGCTCCTCCTGCTCCAGCAGCTTTCCTACCTTTGCTTTCTTTGTGCCCTGCCCAGTTGCTTCTGCTATAGACCCACAGCTGCTCTTCCTGGGTGGCTAGTAGCAGGCTTCAGGTGGGTTTACCCCTGTCTGCCCTCCATCTCAGAGGATTCTTGTAGAGGTTGTCCCTTGCTCCTCCCTGAACACCTCTCTTACTGTTTTTTTTTTTGGTGTCATACTTTTCTTTTTGTCTTTTCTTCCCTGAGATCCCCGAGGAAGGATCAGACATGTCTTTTGTGCTGCTCTGAAAAGAGCCAGTTTAGATTTTCATTCACTTACTGCCTCGAGTCCTTTTATGTATAATAGGCGAAATTAGAAAAATATGGAGTTCTGATGGAGTATATAAATAACCTTTGGGAAGCAACAGCAGGAAAGAAACATGAAACTCATAAAGGGACTGCAGTTCTTGATTGCTGTGCCAATTTTGTTTACCTTAAAAGAAAATTTTGACCTGCAAAGTGAGAGTTCACCCAATTTACATTTCTAATTTTATCTTTCTGTTTGCCTGTCTTCAAATGTTGTGGATGTGCAGCAGAGATATAGGCACTGTCCAATAAATCCTCCTTTATTGCTGACAGTTTTTTGGCACATAACACAAGCTGTATTGTGATATGAGTAAAACTTATAATGTGGGAAAATGAATCTAAAATTATATTTGTATGTTTAGCATACAGGACAGAAATGCAGAGGCACAGAGTCACTTGAGAGTGCAACAAAATCAGTTTGTATTTTCCAGACTGAATTCCTTCATGACAGGCTCGTTAAAAGTTCTTGCTGCCAAATGCTGTTTTCTTTCACCTTCAAAACTTTCTGCATTAAAAATGAGTAACTCCACTTGGAAGTTATCAACATAAAGTATTGTTCCTGTCAGCGGTGCAGTGCTAGGCAAGGGTGGGAAGGAGAGCACACTCAGCAAATGAATTCAAGAAGGGCCTGATTTAATGTATTGCAAAAACATTGGTGTAGTCTAAGCTAGTATGGCACATTCTGGATGCTTAATTAGTTATTATTTTCAAGATTACTATCAGAACCTTGGTTTCTTTGTTTTGTGTTTTGAAACTTTCCAGCCCCATAAACTCTTAGATTCATGTGGAATATGGGTTCTTCTAGAATCAGCTAGCTTGCTCTTTCCAAGTGTTTCTACTTGCACAGATGGCTATTACATTATATCTCTCCATTCCTCTGTGAGCATTGTTGTCAGCAGCTGGTGCATTCCCCATACACTAAGGCCTATGTAAGGTATGGCAGCTACGTGGTAATAATGAGAATCTGCAGGAAATTTCCCATAATGTTATTAAAGGGTGATTTCAAGGGAGAAGCACATGACAAAACATGGTTCATGTGGTTACTGTAAAAATAGCTAGTGTATCTTCACTTTAAGCTTTATTGTGCTGTCAAATTCATAGTTTTAAGTTTAACTCAAATGAACAACCAAGGTAATCTAGAATTATCTATCTCCAGATCCTATTTGATACATATATGAGAAAGGACAGTTGGCCAAATATGTACCAGATCGCTATCTTCACCCTGAGCCAGAAATAGATATTTTGCACTCAGTCTATACCTCTACCATTCCTCTTTCACTGCCTACAGATATACATGCCCTATTCAAGATCTTTACTGGTCCTTTAGGCTATCAAATTTCTGGAAAAAGCAATGAATTTTTGTAATACGAAATTATACATATCGAGATCTGGAGCATAAAATGTTTGTAAATACCTAATTTTCATCATAGGTGAAAAAAAATAAGAAAAAAACCAACCAAACAAAACATACTAGAGACATCAGAGCACACAAGGCCAAACTGTGCAAGTCCAAATACTCAAGACCACAGGATATTAGCCAGTGTGCTGCATGCAATGCTCAGAAGCTGGATAATTTCTAAAGTATTATTTCCACTAAATGTCATTGTTCTATGATTTAATATCTAAAATCTGGTGCCTGTTAAAAAAGATTCACTAAGATAGGATCACCTAACCAGAAGCTAATGGAATTGTGGGAGCTTTATTAAAAACAAAATTTATGAAAGTGAATATAATATTTGAAAATATTCCTTGCAGCTGCTGAGACTCTTTTTGTTTTGTTTTGTTTTGATTAAGTTTTGTAAAATATCCCTTTCTGTCTCCTGTGCATGGAACTTTTCATAAAGCATTCCCTCACTGCTGTCCTGGTTTAGGCTGGGATAGAGTTAACTTTCTTACTAGCAGCTGGTATGGTGCTGTGTTTTGGATTTGGATTTAGGATGAGAATGATGTCGATAACACACTAATGTTTTTAGTTGTTGCTAAGCAGTTGTGTGAGCCGACACAGGCAGGACACAGGAACAACCACAAAACCACGGATGAAATGCAAAAAGTACATTTAATCTCAATACCTCATGAACCAGGGGATCTCTGAAGCAGCACCCGGGCAGAGACACGCAAGTGGGAATGCAGGCACCGTGGAGCTCGGTCCTTGCTAGGGAGTGTTTTCAAACCTGCTGTTCTTGCCTGTATTTCAGGGATTCAAGCAGGCACAGTTTACCACTGTGCTTTGATGTTTCTGACAGCAGGGCAGGAATCTCAAGCATGGTCTATAGGATGCCTCTGAGTCTATCACAGGTCTATGTTATCTAACACAAATGTTCTACTTGTCAAGCACACGAGACTAAACAATGATTAGTATGATATATGTGTTTTTCTGCACCCCAGCTGCAAGTCACTTGAGCATGTTTACAGTCCTCCTCACCACTCTTCCATTATTTTCCCAGGGCAGTCAAGGCCTTTTCTGCTTCTCACACTGCCCCACCAACGAGTAGGCTGGGGGTGTGTCATGTCCCACTCCCAGTAAAGAGGGAGGGTAAGTGACTTCAGATTCGTAAATTCTCAACAGTGCGGACTAAGGTGAGATAAATCTCAAGGTCCATATACAAACTGACCTCTAAGGATTAGAATACGCACAGGCTTAGCGCAAGAGTCTTAATACCTTAATATTGAGTAATACCATCAGAAAATTTGGGAGCAGTTCTGTTAATGCAGCTATCTAGCCTCCAGACCACAGTCGGTATAGGCTTGGCCAGCTCAGACTATAAGCAGAAAAAGTTTAGGTCTGTCTGACCTTTCCTGCAAAGACATAGCCTGACCTCCTGTGAGACCTATTAGGATCTAACTTCTACATTAGCTTTCTGTCTTGGATCACTGAAACTACATCAAAGCAGTAGCAGCTGTAATCCAGAATGAACTGAATCCATATATTTTACTTAAGACCTTGTTTGGTTTCAGTAACTGGCTTTGTTATGTTTCTTATTCTGCAAGCGTTTTCTGATGTATGTAGAATCTCCTTTTTTTACTTTATTAGTTTATAAGATGAATGATTGCCGTGGTTTAACCCCAGCCAGCAACTAAACACCACACAGCCACTTGCTCACTTCCCCTGGTGGGATGGGGGAGAGAATAAGAAGGGTAAAAGTGAGAAAACACGTGGGTTGAGTTAAAAACAGTTTAACAGATAAAGCGAAAGCTGCGCACACAAGCAAAGCAAAACTCTGTCCCAGCCAAAACCAGCACAATGATATATGTGTAAAGAAGAAGGCCTACTTAATCTATTTTTCTCTTATCCACAAGGCAGTACTACTAGCCCAGGTACCATTTCAGAAAGCAATCCAAATAAAACATTATCTGTCACTGGCTATTTTTCTCTCTTTAGGAAGACAAATTAAATAAATTTGTCCATATTGTAAATAAATTTGTCCATATTATAAAGTAAACTATTTCTTATCCACTCAAAAAATCTGAAATATTGAAGTTAAGTTTCAAAGTCTGTTAACACTGAATATGCACAGATGATCTGTTAGACAATTACAGGATTGCACTGAGATGTTACGTATATTTCATCTAAAGGTTTAAAAATGTTAAATAGGTGTGTTGGAACAGGAAATAGTTATGCATTTCTTGTATTATAGTTATTGCTCGTGTCTCACAATCTTAGTACAGACATGAGTGGTTATTCTAGACATTGCATATAAATGCAGGAATGGGTAGTTCTTACCCTGAAGGCTTTTTAATGGAAATAAGTAAAGCAAAAAGTAGGAGAAAGGAAGAATTACATTTCTCACTTTAAAGGCAGGAGGATGAGATACAAAGAATCACACAGAATCACACAGAATGGTTCGGGTTGGAAGGGACCTTAAAGATCATCTAGTTCCAACCCCCCTGCCATGGGCAGGGACACCTCCCACTAGACCAGGCTGCTCAAAGCCTCATCCAGACTGGCCTTGAACACTTCCAGGGATGGGGCGTCCACAACTTCCCTGGGCAACCTGTTCCAGTGCCTCACCACCCTTACAGTAAAGAATTTCTTTCTGATATCCAACATAAATCTACCCTCTTTCAATTTGAGGCCGTTACCCCTCGTCCTATCACTACACTCCCTGATAAAGAGTCCCTCCACATCTTTCCTGTAGGCCCCCTTTAGGTACTGGAAGGCTGCTATAAGGTCTCCCCGGAGCTTTCTCTTCTCCAGGCTGAACAACCCCAACTCTCTCAGCCTGTCCTCATAGCATAGGTGCTCCAGCCCTCTGATCATCTTTGTGGCCCTCCTCTGGACCCGCTCCAACAGGTCCATGTTCTTCTTATGTTGAGGACTCCAGAGCAGGACACAGTACTCCAGGTGGGGTCTCACCAGAGCAGAGTAGAGGGGCAGAATCACCTCCCTCGACCTGCTGGCCATGCTTCTTTTGATGCAGCCCAGGATGCAGTTGGCTTTCTGGGCTGCAAGCACGCATTGCTGGCTCATGTTGAGCTTCTCATCCACCAGCACCCCCAAGTCCTTCTCCTCAGGGCTGCTCTCAAGCCATTCTCTGCCCAGCCTGTATTTGTGCCTGGGGTTGCCATGACCCAGGTGCAGGACCTTGCACTGGGCCTGGTTGAACTTCATGAGATTTGCACGGGCCCACCTCTCAAGCCTGTCCAGGTCCCTCTGGATGGCATCCCTTCCCTCCAGTGTGTCGACCGCACCACACAGCTTGGTGTCACTGGCAAACTTGCTGAGGGTGCACTCAATCCCACTGTCCATGTCTCTGACAAAGATGTTAAACAGCACCAGTCCCAGTACTGACCCCTGAGGGACGCCACTCGTCACTGGTTTCCACTTGAACATTGAGCTGTTGATCACAACCCTCTGAGTGCGGCCATCTAGACAGTTCCTTATCCACCGAGTGGTCCATCCATCAAATCCATGCCTTTCCAATTTAGAGACCAGGATATCATGCGGGACAGTGTCAAGCGCTTTGCATAAGTCCAGGTAGATGATGTTGGTTGCTCTCCCCTTATCTACCAATGCTGTGGCAACATCGTAGAAGGCCACCAGATTTGTCAGGCACGATTTGCCTTTGGTGAAGCCATGTTGGCTATCACCAATCACCTCCTTATTTTCCATGTGCCTTAGCAGAGTTTCCAGGAGGATCTGCTCCATGATCTTGCCAGGCATGGAGGTGAGACTGACCGGTCTATAGTTCCCTGGGTCTTCCTTTTTTCCCTTTTTGAAAATGGGGGTTATGTTTCCCCTTTTCCAGTCAGCAGGAAGTTCACCAGACTGCCACAGCTTTTCAAATATAATGGCTTAGCAACCTCATCTGCCAGCTCCCTCAGGACCCATGGATGGATTTCATCCGGTCCCACGGACTTATGCACCTTCAGGTTCCTCAGATGGTCTAGAACCTGATCTTCTCCTACAGTGGGCAGTCCTTCATTCTCATAGTCCCTGTTTTTGCCTTCTGCAACTTGGGCGGTGCGGTCAGAGCCCTTGCCAATGAAGACCGAGGCGAAAAAGTCATTCAGCACCTCAGCGTTCTCCATATCCTGGGTGACCAGATCTCCTGTTTTCTTCCTGAGAGGGCCCACATCTTCCCTAGTCTTGCCTTTCCCCCTGACATACTTATAGAAGTTTTTCTTGTTGTCCTTGATGCCCCTAGCCAGATTTAATTCTATCTGGTCTTTAGCTTGCCTAATCTGGTTCCTGGTCGTTCAGACAGTTTCTCTGTATTCTTCCCAGTTTACCTGTTCTTGCTTCCAGCCTCTGTAGGCCTCCTTTTTGCTTTTGAGCTTGTCCAGGAGCTCTTTGTTAATCCATGCAGGCCTCCTCCTTTCCATAACCTCTGTCTGATATTATCGTACCCTGTGTCCTGTTACGAGATACCTAACCTCAGTTGTAAGCAGAGACCATCCACTTTCATTTCCATTTGTGCTCAGCACTAACAGAGGTTATGGTATCTGAAAATCAAGCCAGCTTTTTTAATTTTCTATGCAACAACTGTTGCAGCCTGTGCTAATATATAATAAAAGGCATTTAAATTAGCAAGAGCTTGTCTCAGCTGCCTTGGATTTCCTGTACTAAAAAGTCCAGCTTTTCCTGTTCTATCCACTGATTGTATCTCTCATGCATTTATTTTTCACTGCAGCTATCCATGACTTAATGTGATGGCAGGCATGGGAAGCTGTCCTTGAAGATGATAAGCAAATTGCTTTTTTTTTCCCTTAGAAGATTAAACTTGCTTTGATGGCATAACATTGCTTTTGTTCTTCCACTCTCATTGACCATCCTCCTCTGCCACAGCCTTAATTTATAATGCACTATACTTACCCTTTCTCCTCCCATCAGAAACAGTAGTCTTCATCCACTGGAGACAGAAGTGTTTACATCTACGTCCACACATCTAATTTTTGCTTCTTTTACAATTCTAACCATATATGACATAAACTGCAGTAAAAGGTGACCTATAAAGGGGTGGGAGGGAGGACATGCATACACACACAGATATATATATATGTATGTGTGTGTGTTTTTCTGTCCAGTTTTACTTCTTTATGATATATCAGGATAGAAGCACCTGAGAGAATTGGGAGTTTGAAAGGGTTATTTGCTGCTTCATATTTTATCTTTGAAATAATAGCAATGTCAAGTCTTGGCAACTCTGGTTATACAGGTACTGTCCTGAGAGACAAGAACTAGTAGTTTTCTTAGTCCTCAGTTAAAGGTAGCTGTGTCAGGGAGAAAGAGGGGAGGATCTGCTGAAACTACTTTTCTTCCCAGAATCTGTTGACAACATTGCAGAGGTGTTAACAGAAGCAAAAGAAAAAAACCCAAAAGTTTTAAGCGGTCTTTCTCAAATCCATTCCTCGCTCAAGTGCACAGTTCCTCATAATATAGTTGCACTAATCTAGTCTTTAGGAGAGAGGAAAAAGAACCAGATTTACCAATCCCACTACAAAAGCCCCGCCTCTTTCTCTCCTCCAGTGAATGCTAATACAAACCCATAAACCTCCTTCGAACTTTTCAATGTCTTTATAAAAAATAACAAAAAAAGCTTATTTATTACCATAAGTTATAAATTACAGAGGCTACTTTTAAGAGCAGAAAATTTCACATGTGTAGAATTTTCCTGAATTTTTTACCTATTAATTTGATTCTAATGTTTCTGTTTGTGAAACTAGTGTTTGAAATAAGAGCAGGAGCAAGTGAGGCCTTCCTGGGTCTGCAGTAAGATTGAAAAGGTGACCTCAGATCTTCTTTTATTCATCTTAGTCATTCAGTACCTCAGCCTTCTCCATATCCTGGGTGATGAGGTCTCCTGTCTCCTTCCTGAGAGGGCCCACGTCTTCCCTAGTCTTGCCTTTGCCCCTGATGTACTTCTAGAAGTTTTTCTTGTTGTCCTTGATGCCCCTAGCCAGATTTAATTCTATCTGGGCTTTAGCTTGCCTAATCTGGTTCCTGGTCACTTGGACGGTTTCTCTGTATTTCATCCAGTCAACCTGTCCTTGCTTCCACCAGAACGAGGGCGAAAACTGGTTTGAGGTAAGGGACTGCTAGCAAACTCTAAGGCAGGAGCAGGAGACAAGGTTCTCACCCAACTCTCAGCTTGCTGCATGACATGAATCAGTGAATGACTCCTGTTATATGACCTGACACAGGGCCATGCCTTTCTGCTTCTCTCCACTCTCACCTCATGACACAATGGATGTGTCCCTCCTCTTATGATCCAGTGCAGAATTCTCCTTTTATCTGTTATTCTCAGTTTTCTCCCCCTTGATTAATTTTATGAGTAGGATATCAGAGTTGTACAATGACTGTTGTCAGAGTTTTCTTCCTATTTTAAAAGAAAAAGAAATTGTCATTTTATTTGCAACATGTAAAACTTTTGTTTCTTATTGTTTCAGGACACGGCAGGTCAGGAGAGATACAGAACAATTACCACAGCTTACTACCGGGGTGCAATGGGCTTCATTTTAATGTATGACATCACGAATGAAGAATCCTTCAATGCTGTGCAGGACTGGTAAGTAAAACTTGGAATTCATATTAAATATCACAAAGAATATTTGATATCACTCACTTGCTGTGCCCAAGCATTCCTATACCCAAACATAGAGATTTTCTTTGGGTTTTTTTTGTGTAGAAAGAGAATGATTACTTTAAAATGTGTTGAATATAATTCATTGTAACCATTATGTTTTCTGTGATTTCAGTTAATGTGGGTTATTTATACCACTAAAACCAGCAACATGCTATCCTGGAAGTGTTCAAGGCCAGGCTGGATGAGGCTTTGAGCAGCCTGGTCTAGTGGGAGGTGTCCCTGCCCAGGGCAGGGGGGTTGGAACTAGATGATCTTTAAGGTCCCTTCCAACCTGAACCGTTCTATGATTCTATGATTCTATGGAGAGTAACTGCTGAGATACCAGAAAGTATTTCCATAGTTCATGGGGAATAAAAGGCATACCATATGTGGGGGTTATCTTTTGATTTAATTTTTCATCATGTTGCTTTTCACCATAGTTGGTTAGACATTATGGTGTCAGTCTTGTGCCTCAAGTGTAAAAATGAGGAGCAAACTTCATCAGAATAGTAGAACCTAAAATGGCTGGTGCTCATATTACCATGTATTTTGTGAATGTCAAGATGTCTCCATAGAAGTGTATCATTTTAATCAGACATGGGTCAGTCAGGATCCAAACAATTTAAGGCTTTTTCAAGTAAATTTGACCCAAAAGGAAAGCTAGAGTTAATCTCAGTGGTCTCTTCCTTTATGAGTGTCCTGGTTCCGGCAGGGACAGGGTTAATTCTCTCTGGTATTCCATACCACGTGATCCATGCCAACCTTGAAATGCCGGGGGGAGGGGGCAGGGAGGTCCCTCTTCGAGCGGGCTGAGTCGTCTCGGGTCAGGTCGGTGAGCGGCGGTTTTGTAACCACGTTTGTGTATTCCTTTGTCTGTGTTATTGTTGTTGTTTTCCTTGTTCCCTTTGCTGTTCGGTTAAACTGCCCCTGTCTCAACCCCAGAGTCTTGCGGTTTTTTTTTTCTTCTTCTGATTCTTCCTGTATTGGGAAGAGCCGAGGGAGCGGCACGTGGTTCTTTGTTGCCGTCTGAGGCAAAACCACGACAGTCCTTTTTGGCGCCCAACGTGGGGCTCGAGGGTTGAGATAACGACAGAATCCAACTAGAGCTTGGAAAAAATGAATTTTTGTATAGGTAAATAGTCACTGGTCACCATGTTGCTTGGTTTGTTCTCATGGCTGTGTTATATAAATTCCTATATGGTTTATGTACTCCCTGTGATGCTGTTTATCATGTCTGGAACAGGGATCAGGATTATCATTCTGCTGTCCTGTGCGATATCTGTTTATGATATGATAACATCACTGTTCAGACAGCTATTGTGGGGTGTTTATGTGGTTCTGCTGTCCTGTCTGTACATTGGGCACCGTCTCTCTGAGTTTGTTAATAATTACAGCCAGTCTGTGGAGGAAACAGGGGGGGACACTTTCCCCAGCTCTTTTGCCTCCCTTTTCTCCTTTGGGCCAGGTATGACAGCTTTTGAGATTTTTGAATATCCTTGGGATACTCAGACCAGCATGTTCCTAGTGTTATGTCTCCTGAGTACGTTCCAGGTTTTGTTTAGGGTTAAGCGACTATTTAAGACTACCACCCGGAGATCTGCTCCGAGGCTGGATAGTCAGGGGTGGCATGGCATGTGGGAGAACATGGGCAGGTACCTAGAGAACTTCTCACCTCCAATGGTCTGGGACTTCACCCCTGAACAGTTACAGGACCCTGATAAAGTGGTAGAATATTTGAAGGGAAAATGCTGTGGCTATTCTAGAGAGGCACAACTCACCGCACTGTGCTGGGCCCTGGCCAGTATCTACCAGGCTCTGCTCAGTGTTACGCAGCACCCTCAGAGGAAAGAGATGGAAACTAGACTGGCAGCCCCTGCAGCTGCGGCGGCCCCTGCGGCAGCCACTGCCGCTGAACCAGGGAATCAACCCGTGCAAGTATCAGTTGCCCCCATACAGAAGAGGAAGTACATGAAGAAATCAGTTCGCTTAGTAAAAGATGATGATGAACCAGGGTCATCACGAGAGCAGGAGGAAGAGGCAGAGCCAGAGATAATTACTCGATCCCTATCCTTGAGTGAGCTGTGGGATATGCGAAAAGATTTTAGCCGACTTTCAGGTGAGCACATTGTTACCTGGCTGCTCCGGTGCTGGGATAACGGGGCCAGTAGCCTGGAATTAGAAGGTAGGGAAGCCAGGCAGCTGGGATCCCTGTCTAGGGAAGGCGGCATTGACAAAGCAATTGGGAAGAAGACCCAAGCCCTCAGCCTCTGGAAACGACTCCTGTCAGGCGTGAGGGAGAGGTACCCCTTCAGTGAAGATGTTGTATGTCAACCAAGCAAGGGGACTACCATGGAAAAAGGTATCCAGTACCTGAGAGAATTAGCCGTGCGGGAGATGATTTATTATGACTTGGACAATGCAGACTTACCCACAGACCCTGATGAGGTGCAATGCACAAGGCCCATGTGGCGGAAGTTTGTACGGAGCGCACCATCGTCATATGCCAACTCACTGGCAGTCATGGAATGGAAAGGTGAAGAGGGACCGACGGTGGATGAGGTGGCTGGCCGGCTCCGGCGATATGAAGAAAGTCTCTCTTCCCCCCTTGTCTCAGCTGTGGAGAAACTGTCCTGGAAGGTCCAGCAACTTGAAGAGAACATGTCCTACTCTCCACCTGTACGGGCCAGCATCTCAGCTATTAGAAGCAGGCATTTCCCCACTCAAGAGAGAGAGTACAGAGGGTACACACCACGAGGCACCCTGTGGTTCTACCTGCGTGACCACGGGGAGGACATGAGGAGGTGGGATGGACGACCTACTTTGATCCTGCGGACACGGGTACAGGAGTTGCAAGGAAGGACAACCACAAAAGGGGATCCCTCCAGGAAAAGTGCCGCCCCAGTTTCCAGTGAGCAGTTCCCTAGGCAGAGCAGAAGGCCTGATCTTGCTTCTGATCCACTTGAAGGAACTTCCAAGTCATTTATGCAAGAAGTGAGTAATGGATACTATGAGCAGTATTAGAGGGGCCCTGCCTCCAGCCAGGTGGAGGAAAGGGACAACCGGGTTTATTGGACGGTGTGGATTCGATGGCCTGGCACATCAGACCCACAGGAGTATAAGGCTCTAGTGGACACGGGTGCACAGTGTATTTTAATACCATCAAGCTATAGAGGGGCAGAACCCATTTGTATTTCCGGGGTGACAGGGGGATCCCAAGAGCTGACTGTACTGGAGGCGGAAGTGAGCCTAACTGGGAATGAGTGGCAAAAACATCCCATTGTGACTGGCCCAGAGGCTCCATGAATCCTTGGTATAGATTACCTCAGGAGAGGGTATTTTAAGGACCCAAAAGGGTACCGTTGGGCCTTTGGCATAGCTGCCTTGGAGACGGAGGAAGTTAAACAGTTGTCTACCTTGCCTGGTCTCTCGGAGGACCCTTCTGTTGTGGGGTTGTTGAGGGTCGAAGAACAACAGGTGCCGATTGCTACCCCAACGGTGCATCGGTGGCAATATCGCACTAACCGAGACTCTCTGATTCCCATCCATAAGCTGATTCGTCAACTAGAGGTTCAAGGAGTGATCAGCAAGACCTGCTCACCCTTTAACAGTCCCATATGGCCGGTGCGAAAATCTAATGGAGAGTGGAGGCTAACCGTAGACTATTGTGGCCTGAATGAAGTCACGCCACCGCTGGGCGCTGCTGTGCCGGACATGCTAGAACTCCAGTATGAACTGGAGTCCAAGGCAGCCAAGTGGTACGCCACAATTGATATAGCGAATGCATTCTTCTCAGTCCCTTTGGCAGCAGTGTGCAGGCCACAGTTTGCTTTCACTTGGAGGGGCGTCCAGTACACCTGGAATCGACTGCCCCAGGGGTGGAAACACAGCCCCACCATTTGCCATGGACTGGTCCAGACTGCACTGGAACAGGGTGAGGCTCCAGAACATCTGCAATACATTGATGACATCATTGTATGGGGAAACACAGCAGAGGAAGTTTTTGAGAAAGGGAAGAAAGTAATCCAAATTCTTCTGAGAGCCAGTTTTGCCATAAAACGAAGTAAGGTCAAGGGACCTGCGCAGGAGATCCAGTTTTTAGGAATAAAATGGCAAGATGGACGCCGTCAGATTCCAATGGATGGGATCAACAAAATAGCAGCTATGTCTCCACCAACTAGTAAAAAGGAAACACAAGCTTTCTTAGGCATTGTGGGTTTTTGGAGAATGCATATCCCAGATTACAGTCTAATTGTAAGCCCTCTGTATCAAGTAACCCGGAAGGAGAATGATTTTAAATGGGGTCCTGAGCAACGACAAGCTTTTGAACAAATCAAACAGGAAATAGTCCATGCAGTGGCCCTGGGGCCAGTCTGGGCAGGACAAGATGTTAAAAATGTGCTCTACACCGCAGCTGGGGAGAACGGCCCTACCTGGAGCCTCTGGCAGAAAGCACCAGGGGAGACTCGAGGTCGACCCCTAGGGTTTTGGAGTCGGGGATACAGAGGATCCGAAGCCCGCTACACTCCAACAGAAAAAGAGATATTGGCAGCATATCGAGTCAGTTTGCAGAGGTGAAAGCCATTCAGCTGGCCTTGGACATTGCTGAGCGAGAAAAATGGCCAGTACTTTATCTCTACCCTGACTCATGGATGGTGGCAAATGCCCTGTGGGGGTGGTTACAGCAGTGGAAGCAGGGCAACTGGCAGCGCAGAGGCAAACCCATCTGGGCTGCTGACCTATGGCAAGATATTGCTGCCCGGATAGAGACTTTGGCTGTGAAAGTACGCCATGTAGATGCCCATGTACCGAAGAATCGGGCCACGGAGGAACATCAGAACAACCAGCAGGTGGATCGGGCTGCTAGGACTGAAGTGGCTCAGGTGGATCTGGACTGGCAACATAAGGGCGAGCTATTCATAGCTCGGTGGGCCCATGACTCCTCAGGCCATCAAGGGAGAGATGCGACATATAGATGTGCTCGTGACCGAGGGGTGGACTTGACCATGGACACTATTGCACAGGTCATCCATGAATGTGAGACATGCGCTGCAATCAAGCAAGCCAAGTGTTTGAAGCTTCTCTGGTATGGAGGACGATGGCTGAAATACAAATATGGGGAGGCCTGGCAGATTGATTATATCACACTGCCACAAACCCGTCAAGGTAAGCGCTATGTGCTCACCATGGTGGAAGCAACCACTGGATGGCTGGAAACATACCCTGTGCCCCATGCCACTGACCGGAACACTATCCTGGGCCTTGAAAAGCAAGTCCTGTGGCGACATGGTACCCCAGAGAGAATTGAGTCAGACAACGGGACTCATTTCCGAAACAGCCTCATAGACACCTGGGCCAAAGAGCATGGCACTGAGTGGGTATATCACATCCCCTATCATGCACCAGCCTCATGGAAGATAGAACGATACAATGGATTGTTAAAAACTGCACTGAGAGCAATGGGTGGTGGGACTTTTAAACATTGGGATACACATCTAGCAAAAGCTACCTGGCTAGTTAACACCAGGGGATCTACCAATCGGGCTGGCCCTGCCCAATCAAAACTTCTACGTACCGTAGAAGGGGATAAAGTCCCCGTAGTGCACATGAAGAATATGCTAGGGAAGACAGTCTGGGTTAGTCCCGCCTCAGGCAAAGGCAAACCCATCCGTGGGATTGCTTTTGCCCAAGGACCTGGGTGTACTTGGTGGGTGATGCGGGAGGATGGGGAAGTCCGATGTGTACCTCATGGGGATCTGATTTTGGGTGAAAATAGGCAATGAATCAAATTGTGTGTTGTTAGTTGCTAGGTAGTACTGTCACTGTATGTCCTCATTACTATAATTGCTATTAGTTGTACTACGAGTAAGGCACAGGGGTGATGGGATAAGAACTGACCTCAGCAGCTGGCGCCCAGCAACTTCCTCAAGGTCTACATCTTCAGCCCACGGACTGAGCCACACCGGGTGCACCAGTCACAACCTCCGAAAAATACAGCATGCAACATGCCAGCACCACACAGCATCCCACTTGCCCTGAGAGACTGTTCTAGCAGATGGAGCCCAAGGCCATGGATTAAAAGAACTCAATGGACACTTTGGAGGGATGGCCCACAAACTAAGGGCATTATTTTGCATGAATATGTATGTGTATATATATATATGACAGGGAAAGGGGTGGCAATTCATTGGGACCTGTAAGATCTGGGCATGGCATAGATGGTATGGCATAAGGGGTGGATAATGTCCTGGTTCCGGCAGGGATAGGGTTAATTTTCTCTGGTATTCCATACCACGTGATCCATGCCAACCTTGAAATGCCGGGGGGAGGGGGCAGGGAGGCCTCTCTTGGAGCGGGCTGAGGCATCCTGTCCCGGGTCCGGTCGGTGAGCGGTGGTTTCGTAACCGCCTTTGTGTATTCCTTTGTCTGTGTTATTGTTGTTGTTTTCCTTGTTCCCTTTGCTGTTCTGTTAAAGTGCCCCTGTCTCAACCCCAGAGTCTTGCGTGTTTTTTTTTTCTTTTTCTGATTCTTCCTGTATTGGGAAGAGCCGAGCGAGCGGCACGTGGTTCTTTCTTGCCGTCTGAGGCAAAACCACGACAATGAGTTATTTTAATATCTGAGAACTTTCTAGCAGTGCTCTGAGTGAATAGCATTTGTCATGTGTGTTCCATGTGCTCTCTTGCATGGGAGAATTGTGTTTGAGAGAGGATTTTGTTCAGAGTTTGTGTGATTTGTTCAGTACATTTCTTTGGCTTTTTTGTTATTTTACATATATACTACTGTATACTTTTTTCAGGACAGGCAAGGTCAGAAACATGTTTCACACTTGAAGTAAAAGGCAGTGATGTTGTGATGCCCGTTTCACACATGAGTTGTTGCCCAGCCTCAGACTCTCCAAGAAAAAGTCTTTCTCTCTTTCAAATTCTTCTAATTATTATTGTGGTAGAAAGTGCCACTGAACCCATGGAGCAGCTTCCCTCTCCACACCTGGAGTTTTTCTTTGTCTCAGTGTCACGTCCCACTCCCAGTAAAGAGGGAAGGTAAGTGACTTCAGATTCGTAAATTCTCAACGGCGCAGACTAAGGTGAGATAAATCTCAAGGTCCATATACAAAGATTTATTAGCTTACCAAAATGGTTAGTACAGGTCTTAACAAGTCCACGATAATTGGTTAGGTATATAACAAACTATGGCAAGTGGTGGGGTATGCATTGTGTTACTTAACAACAGGTATAGGACAACTTATGGCAAGCGGTACTTAAGGTCGTTCTTAAGGTCGTTACTTAATAACTCTAACCGTTACTTAACAATTCTAAGAGAAAAGAGAGACTGAGGGATAGAGAAAGGAAAAGACGGAGAAAAAAAGACAGAGATAGAGAGATCACCGGTCCTGGTTCCAGCGTCTTTTTCAGAGAATCTTCCCAGGCATACTCTTCTTCTTTCTTGGGAAGAATCTTCCCAGGCACTATCTTCTTCTATTGTTTCTTCTTTGTTTCCCCCCTAGGGGCACTTATTTTCCCCTTTTATGTTTGCTGAATTAGCATGGTCCACCCCCCTTGCTGAGGACAGCCTCTCTCAGGTTTCTCCCTTCTCCCAGGTGACGTGTAGCATGATTTGGGTGGAGAGACGAGTGCCATAGTCATATATGTTTAGCATGATCTCTATAATCTTCATTAGCATATGCAGGGGTGTGCGCTTTCATATGCGTTTTGCAGATAATGAAGCAAAGGTCACTCATCGGACACAATGGCCTCGAGAACTGAGAACTAGCAAGCTCACCACACGAGTGGCAGAACTATCCTGTCTTCACAAGACAGTTCTCCCACACTTTCAGGCTCCAGAAGTGTTAGCCTTATCAGTTCTTTGAAGGCCAGGCCTGCATTATTTATTTCCTTGCGAGTGTCTGAGGCATTCCATTGAAGGCTTGGAGGGCCTTCTGCCCCTCGTCAGGGAATTTACAGTCCGTCCCTTACACTCAGCACTCTGAAAATAAGAACTGAGAACCTTAGCTTGATTCTGCTGTCTTAGGTTGCCTAACATTTCCTGTGTAATGGAAAGGGACAATTCTAGAGTGTGTCTCACCTTCTTCTCCCCATCAGTTATCTGTACGACTCTACATTGAATTGCTCTTACGAGTGTCTCTTTCCATTTACAAGAGAATCAATAAACTTACATGACTAGTATAGACCAGACAAGTAGCTTTTGGACAACTTAATATTATCTGAGAGGAGTCTCTGCTTGATACTCAAAGGGGAAGACACATTTGCTCTCTGTGACTTGTTACGCCAAAGGGATGTTCTGCCCATTTTGTACAAGCTGGAGGCATCATTCTGAGGGCTTGCTGTTACGCAGTTGTGAGTACTGCTCCGTTCAACAGCATGAGACAGAATCTCCTAACAGGAGGTAGCTGAAAGTCTTATTTGTGAAGGTTTAGCAAAACCAGGGAATCGAGGAGTACACCTAACCTCCCTGCTGAACCTGCAACTGTGCCTGCCAGCATCACTGCTTCCTAGGCATGCTAGCTGAAGCACTTCCTTGATTTGCCTCTGCTGTCCTTTGTCCCTGGGCTGATTCCATTCAAGCACTGGGTTAACTGGGTGATAATGGCTGTTTGGGACCAGCTGTAATCTGCAAATCTCATTACCCCATCTCCAGGCAAACCAGATGGCATGCCATGTATTATCTAGCTTCCTCTGATACAAAAGTTTCTGTACAGCAAGTGTAAATATGAGTGCTTATTATTAATTTTCCCACCTGTTTGTTTTCCAGCCTCCTAGATCTGATGTGATTGGCACTCTTTCTCTCCTAGTGAAAAATAACTAGGCTTCACACTAATTCAAAAAAGAAATAAATCCCTGTAAAATTAAACAAGAAAATATTTAAAAGCTATGGAGTTCTTAAATAGGTTTGTGAAATATGATTTTTCCATCAATATATCTAGAAGCTGTACAAACAGTTGGCAGCTCCTATAAAAATTTGGTGAACAGGAGAGGTTGCATGATTATGTGCCGAGAGCTACTGAGCAGTCATCTGCATGATGAGAGAGATGACAGAGAGGCAGAGTGCTTTACTTGTCAGGATGAGACATAGATTTGCTTTTATTTTTAATTTCATGAGCCCAATTGCTGCCCTGCTGTTCTTCTTCTGTTTTATTCCTCCCATCTCACAGCTGATAATTGTTTTTGATTAGCCCATGCTCCAATTTTGATAGTAATTACAAAACTACATCTTGCTTCTGAAGGAGAGAGAAGTTAAAGAAAACTCACAATTATCAATGTTGCAGAAGAGCAAGCATGACTGTGCGCATGTGTCTGTGCATTTGTGAAAGTTATGGGGGGAGGGAGTGGGAGCTTTTAAGCCTCTCTGGGGCTTAAAATGCTTCTCCCTGTGATAAACATACCTGTGAAGACAGCGGTGCCATTTCATATATGTGCACAATTGGACAAATCCAAGCTCAAATCCCATCAGTTTCAAGGCTTGATCTAGAAACTGCACTGCAGTCAGAACAATGCATCTACAGGTGCCTTTTAGATTTGGATAAAGGAGTTTGGTTTAAAATATGCATTGGGATGTTTCTTTAAAAGCAGTTTGTTCAAAGCTGTTGTATTCATACTGAAAAGCATTTTTTTCAATCCGAAGTCTGGCTGACATTTCTCCTTTATAACAACAGATGGATAGTCGTATTTCCAGATGCCGTGCCTAGGTCAGCATGAATCTATTCAGCTTTGAGAAATGCTATATCTAATTTGACTATTAACATTTTATATTTTAAAATAACATCACTATCGGTAATTTTATCTAAACCTATTGCACCAATATTGGTGCAATATTGCACCACCTATTGCACCAATTTTATCTAAATGTATTGCACCAATATATGCAACAGTATAGTAGCTAAGCATTTGTCCACCGTTCTGTGAGACTGAGAAAGTGTTTTGGCGAAGAACTTGGCTAAATGACTTGAAGGTCCAATAAATTTCAATCATACTGCAGACACTTCAGGAAACATTCATATCTCACCTTTCCTAAGTAAAATCAAAACCCATAAAGATTACAAATGATAGTAACAACAGAAGTTTTTACCTAAATAGAGGGGGTTTTTGAGACTCAAAATCTTTTGGCATGAGAAATCTTGAGTTTCTACTCTGTATGTACACCCAGTGATTTATTGCCTTCGGTCTTATCCAGAGGATGATGCTAAGAATGCACTGCCAGTGCTCGTGTCCTATAATTGCTCGGTCACTTCAGAATTGCTGCCTTCTAGGGTATGTTCACCTAACCTGTGTCCTCTGAATAGTTATGTTCCCTATATAGTTTCACATGTACTACAACAGATACTGTTTAAATGAGCCTAGCTAGGCAGACAGACTGACCTACAGGATTCACAGGTTCTTAATAATTTTGTACCATTTGGACATTTTTTTGCATCATTCTATAGACTTTATCGGCAGTTATTCTAAATGTTTAAAAACTTTGATCAAATAAGTGAAGAGTATTTCTCCAAGAAGATTAATGCAGGACCCCTAGCCACGTCCCAAGTTAGTCATTACCATTTTCCTTTTCTCTACTGAGAGCTAATTCGGGTTTTAATCCTTTTCAGGGACTAATTTGTTTCTGCATGTTAATTTTAGGGAACATTGCTAATCTTCCAACTAGTTCTTCTGAAGAAGAATCAGTCACCTACTTTTATCTCTGTAGTGTTTTCTGCTAGTATTCTCCAAACTGACTGTATTTTTAAGTATAAATTTCCAATTCTTTAGAGAGTGCTAAAATTAAATTAAAACAATAAAGTAACAGGCAAAAATACTTTCCTGCTCTAGGATTCAGAAGCATTTTGAATTTGAATTTTGTAGCTAACGAGTTTTTTTGTCACTTTATTTTTCTTTGTGAAATATTTGGAGTTGTTCATGCATCAAGACCTGCATGACCTTTTTCCGTGATGGAAAAGGGCTGGAGTGTATTATTTATAATACTGAAATTCCAAACTAATGTTATAGCTCTAGAAAAAATGGGAAAATAGAATTTTTCTTCTTCAGACAGAAAGGATCATTATTAAGAGTATTCATTTGACTCAGGTAGGAGGAAGTTAGTTTCTCTGACTTTGCTCTTACTTCTGCCTCTGGTAGCAGGTTAGATGAGTAGGTGAGCAACCTGTGTGCATGACCCTTTTCCCAGGACAGCCTGAATAAGCCAGTACTTCCGGCTAGGAAGCAGTGCTAGGTCAGTCTCTGAAATTGTTTCCTCTGAAGAAAATGCCAGTGGCAGTAGTCACAGCACTGAACAATATTCTCCTTTATAGATACAAATTTTCAGAAGTTCACAAAGGCCAACAATTTCTGGTTTTATTCAGTGAGAGTGGATGCATGCTGAAAATCTGGCTACTAGCAGAAACAGCAAAGCAAACATGCTTTGACTCAGCAGATCTCCTATGGAGCTCTGCTCACAATTTGAGGCTGCCTTTTCCAGGAGGCTTTTTCCTTGAAAAATGTAGCTAATGCTGCAAGTGCCAAGTGTGTACCTTGCAGTGCTTTGGTGCATGTTGGTCATGCCACCCTAAAAAGATGCATATTTTGGGAATAGCTTTATTTCCTATAAATAGGAACCACTTAAGGGCATCATTTTTCTGCCTGGCTGAGGTCTAAATTAGAAACAAGCAATAACCAAAACGTGCCATTGAGCTGAATTCTTTAGACACCATCCACATGGTTCAAGTAATTGGTCTAGTGGAATCTGATTGTCTTTAACAATTTCCTTCTTATTAAATCTGAAGAGGAAATAAGTGAATGTTGAGAGTGGCTTCATACCACTGAAATGCATATTTGTTTTAGTTCAGTTATAATGTCACAGTAGTTGCATTAATTCCTCTTTTATGCTACCACCTGTAGCATTTACATTTTTTAGCCTTTTTCATCGTTACATTTCACTAGGAGCTTTTATGCCCCCTTTCTCTTAGTGGTTCAGTCCACACAAGGTGTGGACCACTGCTTTATGGAGTGGTTCCTTATGGTAGAACGGAAAGGTTGAAGGCTTTATACTTTCTTTGCAAATGCTATCAACTCAGTATGTTAAGTTCTATAGAAATGCCAAGAAAATAAATGCCCCTGACTTGAAGTTAAACCTGTTTATAAATACAACCTTTCTAGACTTAATGACTGATTTGGGGTCGAAGAGTTATTTATACTCAAGATATTTCTAATGCAGTGTCTCCAGCTAGATCAGAAACAGCAGGAATGTAAACCATGATCTAAAAGACTGAATTTTTATGTTCTAGGTTGAAACCCAGCTTGCTTGACTTGAAACTTTGCAAAGTCTGAAGACTAGACATGGACAGAGAGCACATTGTTTATAGTGGTTTACACTCACTTCAAGTTGTCCTCTGCACCTGAAAATGTCCCAACTTCAAGTGTTTGTACAGCAATATCTTTATCATTGTCTGGTGACTGCTGAAAGCACTACTGTGGAGGGCTTCCTTGTGCAGGAATTCAAAACTTGAGAATTCCACATTGCTGAAGTCTCAGATTCAGGGATGCTTCCTCAGGAGACATACAAGGCTGAAGGAGCCTAAGAGCTTTGAATTATTAAAGTTTTCAGACGATCTGTGTTTTGTGAGTCTGTCAAGGTCTACAGAACTGGTTCTTCCTACATTCTGGCTGAGCAGAGAGGACAGCATCCTAGGAAAAACTTTGATTGCCCACACTCTTTAAAAAATACATTATTTCTTAAAAATTATAAGATTAATATTTTTAATATCTCTGTTGAAAAGGAGTATGGTTACAGATCTTCTTAAGAAGTTCAGAGGGTCTTCCATGAAAGATGCTTCTCTTTCTTCTTTTTCTCTTGCTTTTTTCTCTGATGTCATTTAAAGAGCTCCCCGCCTTCAGTCTGCTCAAGCTCATCACCTTTGGGGAGGAATTAGCTGGCAGAAGGTACATAATCTGCCTATTTTATGAAGGAGATAAAGGCTTAGGACAGAGCAGGCAATTTCTGATTTAAGAATTCTATTGTGCTCTTTACTTGTGTATTTTCATAGGAACTTCTTGCAGAATTTAGTGCTAACCAATATGCTTGGAACAACATGAAAATTAAGTTAATTTCAAATTAAAGCAAACAGAATGAAATTCTAATTTTGCATCCTTTCATCAGTGCCTATAACACATGGGAAGATGGTTACTGGAAATTGGGTCTGGGCAAAGACAATATAAATGAAACAGTAGCCATCAGGTATGACCAGAGTAGATCTTGAGCTGTGCAATATTATGCATTCAGCAATTACCAGAAAGGTTGTTTGGGGTTTTTTATGTGGCTTGAATTAAATTCTTCAAGGTATCATCTGAGATTGTTAAAGCAGAACCTTAAAGAGTGACTATGCTTCTATCACTACAACATGGCATTTGGCAGCTGGATTTACTGGATATGCCAGTACTAGTTGTCATTCCGGACAACATTGTGAAAAAAATTGTTCCATTTCTTCAAACTATTAGCTTTTTATTTCCTTTTAGCACCTCAAGTGAACTATAAGTCAGCAGCTATGCTGCAGCGCACTAGAAATTACTTTTTCTGTGTTCTTTCTTGTAATAAGAGATAATGGAATTTTTTTGAATTGTCATTAAAACTGGAAAATACATTAGCATGTTAGTGGGCAAACGTAAAAAGTCCTCAAAGCAAATTAAGCCTACTAAGTTAATGTCAGTACTGCTACCTGCACTTCTAAAGGGCATACATTCTAAAGGGTACGTTCTTTTTGCTTCCAGCTCTAAAATGTCAGTCTAATATTCATGCTCAGCACACGCTTGATCTACAGACAGGCTATTTTTCATTTACCTCTCAATACTAAACTTCGTTCTATCATTTAAGAAAAATCCATTATTTGCTGTATATCAGGATACAAACCTGGAAAGTTAAATAAAGGTGGTGTCTTCCATTCTGTACCAGATCCTGCTCTTCTTCAGGTATGGTCACTGAGGGTTACACTGGGGTAGATGAAAGCAAGCCAGAAGATCAGATTAACAACTAAATGCTGCTGTGCCGAACTGCTATCTATTAATTAAACTGTGCTATGATACTCTTCTCTGTGCTATGATACTCATATGATACTATGATTTGCAATTTTGTCTGTTTTTCCTGGACTATATAATAACACTTTTATTTTTCAAATAGTTAGAGGAAAATGCCCCTGAGAGGCCAGTAGTGAGCTGCCAGAGTTTATTAGGAAGATAAACAAACTTAAGCATAGCAACATAACCGTATGCTAAAGGAGATATATGAAATGCTGATTCCAATATTTAGTCTAGTCTGTCTTTTTATTTTATAGAGGCACAGCCAGTAGCAAAAGAATCAAAACATGGCATGTTATCATCAACTCACAATATTTATTTTTGTTAGTAATGCCATAAAGTCTTGTGGCAGTGATACTTTTTATTGGCTGAACAGTAACTAATAACAGTAACAGTAACTGGTATGGACCTCAGATTACTATCCATTATTGATTTTTCAGGTAAGCAGTGATGAAGTTGCAACAAGAAGTCCAAGGGCAATCAAGAGAGACTTCAGGGCCTTGGGACGACTGGTTAAGGGATCAGGAGCACAAGTAGCGTTCTCCTCTATCCTTCCAGTTGCAGGGAATGATGAGGGAAGAAACAGGAAGATCCGGCAGATCAATACCTGGCTCTGAGCCTAGAGTCACCAGACAAATTTTGAGTTTTTTGATCATGGGTCGGTTTACACAACACCAGGCCTGCTGGCGACAGACAGGGTACACCTGTCTCAAAGGGGGAAAAGGAGTAAACCAGGGCTCATTGAAAGAACTTTAAACTAGATTTGAAGGGGGAATGGGATAAAACCAGGCTCCCTAGAGATAAGCCTGGGGGCGGCATGCCAATGTTTGAGGGACAGTGTGCTAGCAAGGTCCTTTGGTCTGCTACGTCAGTGGAGGTAGGGAATGGAGATCCATGCAGCAGCAAAGACGCAAGGGTTATTGATGTGTTAAAACCATGGAAGCACCTGAGAACAGTCACATAAGAATTAGGGCTTCTCCCCCAAAAAAGGTGGCAGGATCAATGGCCCAACAGAAGTGCATCTACACCAATGCATGCAGCACGGGCAACAAACAGGAGGAGCTGGAAGCCACTGTGCATCTGGAAAACTATGATATGGTGGGATGAGTCACACAACTGGAGTGCTGCAATGGATGGCTATAAGCCCTTCATAAGGGATAGGCAAGGAAGGTGAGGCGGTAGGGTAGCCCTGTATATTAGGGAGTGTTTTGACTGTCTAATGCTTGATGAAGGTGATGAAAGGATCGAGTGTTTATGGGCAAGAATCAGGGGGAAGGCCAACAAGGCAGATATCATGGTAGGATTCTGTTATAGACCGCCCAACCAGGATGAAAAGACAGATGAAATATTCTATAAGCAGCTGGGAGAAGTCTCACGATCGCTAGCCCTTGTTCTCATGGGGGACTTCAACTTACCATATGTCTGCTGGAAACACAATACAGCAGAGAGGAAGCAGTCTAGGAGGTTCCTGGAGCGTGCGGAAGATAACTTCCTGACACAGTTTGTGAGAGAGCCAACTAGGGAAGCTGCCCTGCTGGACCTGTTGCTTGCAAACAGAGAAGGACTTGTGGGGGATGTGATGGTTGGAGGCTGTCTTGGCCATAGTGATCACAAAATAATAAGAGTTTTCGATTTTGGAGTAGCAATGAGGAGGGTCAGCAGAACTGCTACCTTAGACTTCCAGAAGGCAGACTTTGGTCTGTTTAGGAGCCTGCTTGGCAGAATCCCTTGGGAGGCAGTCCTGAAGGGCAAAGGAGTCCAGGAAGGCTGGACGGTCTTCAAGAAGGAAATCTTAAAGGTGCAGGAGCAGGCCGTCCCCGTATGCTGAAAGACGAGCCAGCAGGGAAGAAGATTGGACTGGCTGAACAGAGAGATTTGTCTGGAACTCAGGAAAAAAAAGTATATGACCTTTGGAAGAAGGAGCAGGCCACTCAGGAGGACTAGAAGGATGTTGTGAGGTTATGCAGGGAGAAAAGTAGAAGGGCCAAAGTCCAACTAGAACTTAATCTGGCTACTGCCATAAAAGACAATAAAAAATGTTTCTATAAATACATTAGCAACAAAAGGAGGGCTAAGGAGACTCTCCACCCTTTATTGGATGCGGTGGGCAACATAGTGACCAAGGATGAGGAAAAGACTGAGGTACTTAATGCCTCCTTTGCCTCAGTCTTTAATAGTAAGACCAATTGTTCTCCTGGTTCCCAGCCCCCTGAGCTAGAAGACAGGGCCAGGGAGCAGAATGAACCCTCTATAATCCAAGAGGAAATGGTTAGCAAACTGCTACACACACAAGTCTATGGGGCTGGATGGCATCCACCCAAGGGTACTGAGGGAGCGGGCAGAAGTGCTCACCAAGACACTTTCCATCATTTATCAGCAGTCCTGGCAAACCAGGGAGGTCCCAGCTGACTGGAGGTTAGCAAATGTGATGCCCATCCACAAGAAGGGCAGGAAGGAGGATCCGGGGAACTACAGGCCTGTCAGCCTGACCTCAGTGCCAGGGAAGCTTATGGAGCAGATCATATTGAGTACCATCACACGGCACATACAGGACCACCAGGTGATCAGGCCCAGTCAGCATGGGTTTATGAAAGGCAGGTCCTGCTTGACTAACCTGATCTCCTTCTATGATAAGGTGAACAGATCAGTGGCTGAGGGAAAGGCTGTGGATGTTGTCTAACTAGATTTTTAGTAAAGCATTTGAGACAGTTTCCCACATAATTTTCCTAGAGAAACTGGCTGCTCATGGCTTGGACGGCTGTTCTCTTTGCTCGGTGAAAAAACTGGCTGGAGGGGCAGGCCCAAAGAGTTGTGGTGTTAAATCCAGTTGTGGAGTTAAATCCAGTTGGTGGCCAGTTAAAAGTGGTGTTCCCCAGGGCTCAGTACTGGGGCCTGTTCTGTTTAATATCTTTTTTAATGATCTGGACGAAGGGATCGAGTGCACCCTCAGTAAGTTTGCAGATGACACCAAGTTGGGCAGGAGTGTTGATCTGCTTGAGGGTAGGATGGCTCTACAGAGGGATCTGGACAGGCTGGATCAACGGGCCGAGGCCAATGGTATGAGGTTCAACCAGGCCAAGTGCCAGGTCCTGCTCTTGAGTCACAACAACCCCATGCAATGCTACAGGCTTGGAGAAGAGTGGCTGGGAAGCTGCCTGGCAGAAAAGGACCTAGGAGTGTTGGTCGACTGCTGGCTGAATATGAGCCAGCAGTGTGCCCAGGTGGACAAGAAGGCCAACAGCATCCTGGCCTGTATCAGGAACAGTGTGGTGAGTAGGACTAGGGAAGTGATCATCCCCCTGTACTTGGCAATGGTGAGGCTGCACCACGAATATTGTGTTCAGTTTTGGGGTTCGTCACTACAAGAAATATATTGAGGTGCTGGAGGTTGTCCAGAGAAGGGCAATGAAGCTGGTGAGGGGTCTGGAGAACAAGTCTTATGAGGAGCAGTTGAGGGAACTGGGGTTGTTTTGCCTGGAGAAAAGGAGGCTCAGGAGACACATTATCAGTCTCTACAACTACCTCAAAGGAGGTTGTAGCAAGGTGGGGGTCAGTCTCTTCTCCCAAGTAACAAGTAATAGGACAAGAGGAAATGACCTCAAGTTGCACCAGGGGAGGTTTAGATTGGATATTAGGAAAAATTTCTTCACTGAAAGGGTTGTCAAGCATTGGAACAGGCTGCCCAAGGAAGTGGTTGAGTCACCATCCCTGGAGGTATTTAAAAGACAGGTAGATGTGGTGCTTAGGGACATGGTTTAGTGGTGGACTTGGCAGTGTTAGGTTTGCAGTTGGACTTGATCTTAAAGGTCTTTTCCAAGTTAAATGCTTCAATGATTCTGTGATTCTAAATTACTGGCCATTTTTCTCATTCAGCAATGTCTAAAGCTACCTGAATGGCTTTCACCTCTGCAAACTTACTCGATTCACCTTGTCTTTCAGTGGCTTCTGCAACTCGTCATGTAGGACTCCACACAGCAACTTTTCACCTTCAGTATTTTCCCACAATACGACAGGACCCATCAGTGAACAGGGCATATTGCTTTTCATTTTCTGGTAACTTATTATTCAGTGGGACCTCTTCAGCAAGTGTCACCTCCTCTGGTGACACTCTGATGTTTTGGCCTTCTGGCCAGTCCACGATCACTTCCAGGATTCCTGGGCAACTGGGATTTCCCATTTGAGCCTGTTGTGTTAGCAGTGCGACCCACTTACTCCACATAGCATCAGTTGCATGATGTGTAGAGGAGTCTCTCCCTTTGAACATCCAGCTCAGCACCAGCAGTCGAGGTGCCAAGAGCTGTGCTTCAGTACCAACTGCTTACAAAGCAGCTCAAACCCCTTCATATGCTGCCAATATCTCTCTTTCATTTGGAGTATAGCGGGCTTCTGAACCTCTGTATCCTCAACTCCAAAACCCTAGGGATCAGCCTCAAGTCTCCCCTGGTGCTTCCTGCCAGAGGCTCCAGGTAGGGCCATTCTCCTTGGCTGCGGTGTAGAGCATGTTTTTAACATCTTGTCCTGCCTGGACTGGCCCCAGGACTACTGCATTCTATTTCCTGTTTGATTTGTTCAAAAGCTTGTCATTGCTCAGGGCCCTATTTAAAATTGTTCTTCTTCCGGCTCACTTGATAGAGAGGGCTTACAATCAGGCTGTAATTTGGAATACGTATTCTCCAAAAACCCACAATGCCTAAGAAAGCTTGTGTTTCCTTTTTGCTAGTTGGTGGAGACATACCTTCTGGTTTGTTGATCACATCCATTGGGATCTGACGGCGTCCATCTTGCCATGTTATTCCTAAAAACTGGATCTCCTGCGCAGGTCCCTTGACCTTACTTCGTTTTATGGCAAAACTGGCTCTCAGAAGAATTTGGATTACTTTCTTCCCTTTCTCAAAAACTTCCTCTGCTGTATTGCCCCACATGATGATGTCATCAATGTATTGCAGATGTTCTGGAGCCTCACCCTGTTCCAGTGCAGTCTGGACCAGTCCATGGCAAACAGTAGGGCTGTTTCCACCCCTGGGGCAGTCGATTCCAGGCGTACTGGACGCCCCTCCAAGTGAAAGCAAACTGTGGCCTGCACACTGCTGCTAAAGGAATGGAGAAAAATGCATTAGCAATGTCAATTGTAGCATACCATTTGTCTGCCTTTGACTCCAGTTCATACTGCAGTTCTAGCATGTCCGGCACAGCAGCGCTCTGTGGCGGCGTGACTTCATTCAGGCCACGATAGTCTACAGTTAACCTCCAATTGTCATTAGATTTTCTCACTGCTCATATGGGACTATTAAAGAGTGAGCATGTCTTGCTGATCACTCCTTGAACCTCTAGTTGACGAATCAGCTTATGGATGGGAATCAGAGAGTCTCAGTTGCTGCGATATTGCTGCCGATGCACCATTGTTGTAGCGATCGGCACCTGTTGTTCTTTGACCCTCAACAACCCCACAACAGAAGGGTCCTCCGAGAGACCAGGCAAGGTAGACAACTGTTTAATTTCTTCCTTCTCCAAGGCAGCTACGCCAAACGTCCACCTGTACCCTTTTGGGTCCTTGAAATACCCTCTCCTGAAGTAGCCTCTACCAAGAATGTACGGGGCCTCTGGGCCAGTCACAATGGGGCACTTTGGCCACTCATTCCCAGTCAGACTCACTTCATCTTCCAATACAGTTAGCTGTTGGGATCCCCCTGCCACTCCAGAAATACAGATGGATTCTGCCCCTTTATAGCTTAGAGGGCATTAGGGTACACTGTGCACCAGTGTCCAATAGAGCCTTATACTCCTATGGGTCTGATGTGCCAGGCCACTGAATCTGCACAGTCCAGTAAACCTAGTTGTCCCTTTCCTCCACCTGGCCGGAGGCAGGGCCCCTCTAATCCCGGTCATAGTGTGTTTTACTCACTTCTTGTAAAAATGACTTAGAAATCCCTTCAAGAGGATCAGCAGCAAGATCAGGCCTTCTACTCTGTCTGGGGAATGGCCTTCTGGAAACTGGAGCGGCATTTTTCTTGGAAGAATCCCCTTTTGTGATTGTTTTTCCTTGCAACTCACGTACCCGTGCCTCTAGGGTCAAGGTAGGTTTTCCTTTCCACTTCCTCATATCCTCTCTGTGGTCATGCAGGTAAAGCCACAGGGTGCCTTGTGGTGTGTACCCTCTATATCCTCTCTCTTGAGAAGAGGAATGCTTACTCCTAATAGCTGAGATGCTGGTCCATACAGGTGAGGAGTAGGATATATCCTCTTTGAATTGCTGGAAGTCCTGGGACAGTTTCTCAGCTATCATGTCTGTCAGTTTCTTCACAGCCGAGACGAGGGAGGAAGAGAGACTTTCTTCATATTGCCAGAGTCGGCCAGCCGCTTCATCCACCGCTGGTGCTTATTCATCTTTCCAGTCCATTACTGCAGTTGCCCATACTATTCCACACACCCTGCTACTGATAACTATCCAGCCTTGGGGCAGATCTCTGGATGATATTCTTAAATATCTTGCTAACCTTAGACAAAACCAAAACAATATTCCCAAGAAATCCCAATAGAAGTATTTTAACTACTCAAGGATGTTCAAGGTACTGAAAAGTTATTGTAATGAAGGAGGAAACATCACGGAAGAAGGTAGTGAAGGTGCCATTCTTTATTTTCTCCGTAACAAACCTCTCAGAGGAAGAAGTATAATTGCTAGTAGTCTCCACGAGATGGTACCCAAGGTACAGTAATAGCTTCAGCACAAAACTCAAATAGCAGATTAGGCTCAAGGTCAGTGTTCTAATAACAAATCTCACAGGCAAAACATTACTAATCATTGCAGAGCACAGCAACCTGCAAAAGCCAACACCAATCTTTAACATGTACAGCAAGAAAAAGAGCATGGCGCAGATCAAATAAACTAATATCAAGAACAGATGAATCAATATTGTGTCCCACAACTGTTAACAAATATAAATCCCTTAATATGCTCTAATTAATCTGTTATTATGTCAAACCCTTCGAGCCCCACGTTGGCACCAAAAAGGACTGTTGTGGTTCAACCCAGCAGGCAGCCAAACACCATGCAGCCACTCCCTCACTCCCCCCCACCTCCAGTGGGATGGGGGAGGGAATCAGGGGAAAAATAGGTAAAATTCATGGGTTGAGATAAAAACAGTTTAATAAGACAGCGAAGGAAGATAAAATAATAACAATAATAAAGATAAAAGAATATACAAAACAAGTGATGCACAATGCAATTGCTCACCACCCGCTGATCGATGCCTAGCCTGTTCCCAAGCAGCAATCGCTGATTCCTGCCCCCCAGCCAACCCCCATTTATATACTGAACGTGATGTCTATGGTATGGAATATCCCTTTGGCCAGCTTGGGTCAGTTGTCCTGTCTATGTTCCCTCTCAGCTTCTATGGGAAGCTGAAAAAGTCCTTGACTGCTTAGCAACAACTAAAAACGTCAATGTATTATCAACGTTATGCTCATCCTAAATCCAAAACATAGCACTATACCAGCTGCTAGTAAGAAAGTTAACTCTATCCCAGCCAAAACCAGGACAACAGTTCAAGGAAAAGTGGTGAAATGGATTCATGTTTCTTTTATCAAAGTTGTGAGTGTTTCTCTAACTGTGTCTTCTGGAAAATGTCTTATAACAATCAGCATAAAACACATCATAGGTCATTTCTGCATAAATCATCAGGAAAGCAAAATGCATCCATTGGGCATGGGCATATTTATTTTTAAAGTATTTATTTTACAATATTCCTTAATTAAAGTTGTTGATATAGCAGTATCCTGTTAAGGTCTTGTTTAACAGCGTTTAACATTTTGGTCTCAAGAGAAGGCCTATTAATTGTGTAATTTTGAAAACTGTTTATTATCTTGATTATATAGATGTTGCAGAACATGTACTTCATGTTCAGTAAATTCCTACTTTGGGGGAGTTTTGGAACTTGTCAGTAAACGTTTGACTTGGTAATTTCTCAGGTCACTGATGGATTTTTTTGGCCTTTGATCTCTTATTTTATTTCTAGTCCAAAGTTAATTTTCTCCACATCATTCCATACTTGGAGCGTGGACCCTCAATTTGTGTCAAATATCTTGGATTTATCGTTTGTTAAAATTTTATAATAAAGGGACTTTGACAGTTTGAGGGATTCTGAGACTTATCATGTTTTCAAATGTGATGCCATAGTGCATATAAAGGAATTTTCTCTGGAATAGAGTGCACATAGCACATCTGCAAAGCACAAAGAGAAATGCTGATGTGTGCCTGGGTGACTCTAATAGGAAGTGCAGCAAATTGATATGTCATAGAAAAGGATATTCAGAACCAGAGTAAGCCAAGCTTGTCAACTACATCACTAAGAAAGAAGCGGCAACGGGGGCTGTGGGAACCCCAAAACAGTGTCTAGTTCATAGCCCTATGCTAGATATTCCCCATGGGCCGCTGTCAGTCTTTAAGCATGCAGAAGTAATCTATTTTTACAAGCTAGCAGTGAAACGTTTGACACAGTTACCTAGTGTTATATAATTTGTCATTGTAGCCCCAAACTAGAGTTAGGGAACCATTGGGCTAGCTCTTTCCTGAAAAAATATTTATCTATCCTATTGTTAGAAGTCACTAGAGAAGAGGTCTCATAACTTCTCTGTTTCATTGATTGTCTACCTTTACAGTTTGAAAGCTTGCCCTAATAGCAAAAAGTTACTTCATTGTAAATTAGGCAAATTGTTTCTTAATCTGTCTTGATCGCTTATTTTTCTTTGTATCTTTGTTTCTTTAAGTATTGGAGTACCATTATTATGTTGCTTCTTCTACCACCCTTTCTAAATTAATATTATAATCCTTTAATATTTTTTTCACAAATGATATTTTCTAAACTTCTAATCTGTCTTGTTTCTCTCCTCTACAATCTTCCCAATTTGTCTGTGCATTTCTTAAAGTGTAGCATGCAAAACAGAGAAAAAGTCCTGCAAATGCTGAGTAGAATGAATAATCCTTGTTCTTTATATCACCTCTTAACTCTGCCAAGATTCGGATTTGTTCTGTCACTGTGTTACCCATATTGAGTTTTTGGTCACTGCAGCCCCAGACTCCTTTTCTTTAGAAACGCCATCTAGTCAGTTATTTCAAAGCTCATATTTATGCATTTGCTCTCTTCTTCCAGAAGGTAGCACTTTGCACTTGTCTGTATTAAATTTCATCTCATTGATTCCAGATTGCTCCATTAATCTATCAAGACCATTTAGAATTCTGATCCCATTCTCTGAAGTGCTTGCAAATACTTCCCTCCAGCTTGGGTTCTTCAGATTTGATCAGTGTCTTCCTTATTCTGTCATCCAAGTCATTAATACAGGGGCAAGTTGAAATGCACTGACAGTCCAGTGCCTTTCTAGCTTGACAGCGAATCATTCATAATTAGTCTGAAGGCAGATTTTAATTTTGTTCTGTTTCTCTTCCACATATTTCCTTTGCTGCTGTATCAAAAATTCCTATTGCACGTTAACCTTACTAAAATCAAGAGGAATGTCATTCATTTTCTCCCCTGTAACTGCCAGGTTGATTAGCCTATCAATGAAGGCAGCTAGATTGGTCTGACATTGCTTGCTATTGACATATCAATGACAGTAAGACATTTATGGTGGCTATGTCTTACGAATTTGTTATACCTAAGGAGCTGAGAAGCTGTTCTGGTTTTAAATATTTCCAGCCATTAAGTGTTGTCATGGTTTTGGCCGGATTGCTGCTCAGCAATGTCTTGCCAAAATTCAGCAGCCCAGATGGGTTTACCTCTGCGCTGCCAGTTGCTCTCCTTCTGCTGCTTTAACCATCCCCACAGAGCATTTTCCACCATCCATGAGGCAGTATAGAGATAGAGTATTGGCCACTTTTCTCATTCAGCAATGTCTAAGGCCAGCTGGATGGCTTTTACCTCTGCAAATTGACTCGATTCACCTTCTCCTTCAGTCGATTCTGCAACTTGTCGTGTAGGGCTCCATACAGCAGCTTTCCACTTTCTGTGTTACCCTACAATATGACAAGATCCATCAGTGAACAGAACATATTGTTTCTCATTATCTGAGAGTTCATTATATGGTGGCGGGGCCTCCTCAGCACGAATCACCACCTCCTCTGGTGGCATTCTGGAGTCTTTGCCTTCGAGCCAGTTTGTGATCACTTTTACGATCCCTGGATGATTTGGGTTTCCTATTCGAGCTCGCTGAGTGATTAAGGCAACCCACTTCCTCCAGGTAGCATCGGTGGCATGATGAGTAGAAGGAACTTTACCCTTGAACATCCAGCTCAGCACTGGTAATCGGGGTGCTAAGAGGAGCTGTGTTTCAGTACCAATTACCTCTGAAGCAGCTCTAACTCCTTCAGATGCTGCCAAGATTTCTTTCTCAGTTGGAGTATAGTTGGCTTCAGATCCTCTGTATCCCTGACTCCAAAATCCCAGGGGTCGATCTCGAGTCTCCCCTGGTGCTTTCTGCCAGAGGCTCCAGGTAGGGCCATTGTCTCTGGCTGCAGTATAGAGCACATTTTTAATGTCCTGTCCTGTTTGGACTGGTCCAAGAGCTACTGCATGCACAATCTCTTGTTTAATTTGCTCAAAGACCTGTTGTTGCTCAGGACCCCTCGTAAACTCATTTTTCTTTCGAGTCACTTCACAGAGAGGTCTCACAATTAGACTATAGCCTGGAATATGCAATCTCCAGAAACCCACAACACCTAAGAAGGCTTGTGTTTCCTTTTTGTTAGCAGGTGGGGACATAGAGGTTATTTTGTTAATCACATCCATTGGAATATGGTGACACCCATCTTGCCATTTAATTCCTAAGAACTGGATCTCTTGTGCAGGTCCCTTGACCTTTCCTCTTTTTATGGCAAAACCTGCTTCCAAAAGAATCTTGATTATTTTCTTACCTTTCTTGAAAACTGCTGCTGCTGTATTGCCCCACACAATGATGTCATCGATGTATCACAGGTGTTCTGGAGCTCCACCCTTCTCCAGTGCAGTCTGGATCAGCCCATGGCAAACAGTAGGGCTGTGTTTCCACCCCTGGGGCAGTTGATTCCAGGTGTACTGGATGCCTCTCCAGGGGAAAGCAAACTGTGGCCTGCACTCTGCTGCTAAAGGAATAGAGAAGAATGCATTAGCAATGTCAATTGTAGCATACCACTTGGCTGCCTTTGACTCCAGTTCATACTGGAGTTCTAGCATGTCTGGTACAGCAGCACTCAGTGGGGGTGTGACTTCATTCAGGCCACGATAGTCTACTGTTAGCTGCCACTCTCCGTCAGACTTTCGCACTGGCCATATTGGGCTGTTAAAGGGTGAACGAGTCTTGCTGATCACTCCTTGGGTCTCCAGCCGATGAATCAGGTTCTGGATGGGAATCAGGGAGCCTCGGTTAGTGCGATACTGTCGCTGATGCACTGTGGCAGTAGCAATTGGCACCTGCTGTTCTTTAACCTTCATCAGTCCCACCACAGAAGGGTCATCTGAAAGGCCAGGTAAGGTAGACAGGTAGTCCTCAGTCTCTACAGCTGCTATACCAAAAGCCCATTGATACCCTTTTGGGTCTTTGAAATACCCTCTTTTGAGGAAGTCTATGCCAAGGATGCATGGAGCATCTGGACCAGTGATAATGGGATGCTTCTCCCATTTATTCCCAGTTAGGCTCACTTCGGCCTCCAGTACAGTGAGTTCTTGAGACCCACCTGTCACTCCAGAAATCGTCACAGATTCTGTCCCTTTATGATTCCATGGCAATAGGGTGCACTGTGCACCAGTGTCCACAAGGGCTTTATACTTTTGTGGCTCTAATGTGCCAGGCCATCGAATCCACACAGTCCAATAAACTCTGTTGTCCCTCTCCTCCTCCTGGCTGGAGGCAGGGCACCTCTAATGTCTGTAATTAGTAGATGAGTTTCTACCTGGACCAGAGAACCGCCCCCTGAGGACTGGAGCAGCAGTCCTCCTGGAATAATTTGTTCTTCTATCTGCGTTACCTTGTAACTCACTTACTCGTGGCTGTAGGGCTGAGGTAGGTTTTTTTATCCCACTTACTCATGTCCTCTCCATAGTCACAGAGGCAAAACCGCAGGACATTTCGTGGTGTGTTCTGTTTCCTCTGAGTCGGTCTCACAGGAGGGGGTCTACTCCTAATGGCTGCAACATGGGTCTGCGCAGGAGAAGAATAAGATCTCTCCTCCATCCTACATAGTTTATCAACCAGTTTATCAAACAGTTTCTCATTTTTCTCAATCGTTTTATCAGTTAATCTTTCCACAGCTGCTACAGTGAGGGGATGAGAAAGACTGTCTTCATACTGTCGCATTCTGCTAGCCACTTCATTTACAGTTAGTGAATCATCATATATACTCTATGCTGGTCCATTTAATTGGATGGCATTCAATATCATCCTTAAAAGGATATCTGCCTTTTACGGCTGATACGAGTCGCCTCCAGAGACTGAAAGCCTGTGACTTTTTCCCAAGAGCTTTATCTATACCGCCCTCTCTGGCCAGGTTTCCTAACTGCCTAGCTTTGCTACCATCTAACTCCATGCTATCAGCCCCATTATCCCAGCATCGGAGCAACCAGGAGACAAGTGTCTCACCATCATTCCAGGTAAAATCCTTTCTCATATTTCGCAGATCCTTCATAGAGAAGGATTTAATGATCACCGCTGTATCTGATTCCTCCTCCTGGGCTGACGCAGGAGCCTCTCCCCTATCGTCTTTAGAAGAACTCTTTCCTCGATCTTCATCAGAAGAGTCCTTCCCCCTGCTATCTGGCTTTACTTGGTCTTTATCACACGGGACAGAGGAACTTACTGACCTCTTCTTTTTCCTTCTGGTCACCGGGGCAACTTGTACCATTGCCGATGGAGTTCGAGTAGTGTCAGTGCGTATCGTACAACACCTACTCTTGCACCAAAATTTAAAGAGAAACCACCCCTGCAACCCATTCATGAAAATCGACACCAAAAACATGATTTTAGGAACGCAACTGTCATTCACGGTACCCAAAGGAGATCCCTCTCCTGGCTGTGATGGTGACAATGTGGCATAAGAAGTAAAGGGCGAAGTAAACATGTCCATGGTAAAATTCAAAGTATAATTAGTGTAAGTAGTAACAGAATCCATTACGTAATGCCCAAGGTATGAAGGTAAAGAAGCTATACATTCAATCGCAGCCTGGATCACAATTAGAAACAGCAGCAAAATAGCATGTTTGAACCACCGCATACAGACAAAAAGAGCAAGCAAGCAATACAACACATAAGGCCAGCTAAGTGTTGTTGTATCAATTAACTTTAAAGGAATCCCTACAAAGAGACGATACAATAATCTGTTTAGCAACGACATGATGTGAGCTGTCTGTATCAATCTCTGAGTAAACTGGAATTCAGACTATTCAGACCATCTATCAGAACTCTGGTAGTGCCACAGTTGGGCCACAGTCAGGCCCCACGTTGGGCGCCAATAAATCTGTCGTGGTTTTGGCCAGATTGGCCAAACGACAGATGGCCCTTCCCCCCTCTCTCCTCAGAAAGGAGAGGAAGAGATGAGGAGATTTACGAATTTAGAAAAAGAACTAAACTACTTTAATGAAAATAATAATAAATAAGAAAATAGTAAATAATAATAGAATAATAAAAATTAAAGGAAAAGAGTATACAATATATACAAAACCGCATCCAGCTCCCAGGATGACGATCGCGTCACCAGCAGACACAGGGAAAGTCCCAGACAGGAGTCAGCGACGGACAGGAGCTGAATTCCGGAACTAGAGTCAGGAGTGCTCAGATCAGGATCAAAGGCAGACGAACAGACAGGGTCCTCCTCAGATGTCGGCCATTGAAGAAAAAACAAGCCAGAGCCCCCTTTGCCCCTTTGATCCCTCAGCTTTTATACTGAGCGTGATGCAGATGGGATGGAATACCCTGTTGGTCAGTTTTGGGTCACCTGTCCTGTCTGCTCCTCCCTGCAGGTGGGACCCCTCTATGCTTCTCCGCTTCCGACCCTCTAACAGCGAAGTTAGCTGACCTTGGTTGTTATAGCAATAAGTATAAGCAAGAGCCTCTGTGCATACCATTCCTTGGTGTAATCAGGTCTTATCACTCTGAGAGTGAACAGTGTCTGGAAAAATACGCTGTTAATTTCAGAGTTTAGTCAGTTAGAAGAGACCCAGCTAAAAAGTAAAACTACAAATCAGAAAATTGGTTCTGTTTTACCTCAAACCAGGACAAGTGTGCTTACTGATCTATAATTCTTCAGCTTCTGCTTTTAAGTTTTTGTTTGTTTTTTTTTTTTAATATGTTCTAATCTGTCCTCTGTGTGTGAACTGACGCAGGCAGGATGCAGGAACAACCACAAAACCACAGATGAACTGCAAAGAGTAAATTTATTTTTGTTACCTCGTGGACTGGGGGATCCCCGAAGCAGCACCCGGGCAGAGGCACACAAGCAGGGACACAGGCACTGCAGAGTTTGGTCCTTGCTAGTGGATCACCGAACCTGCTGTTCTCTCCTGTATTTCAGGGATTCAAGCAGGTGCAGTTTACCACTGTGCTTTGATCTTTCTGACAGCAGGGCAGGAATCTCAAGCATGTTTGATAGGGTGCCTCTGAGTCTATCACAAGTCTATGTTATCTAAACACAGATGTTCTACTTGTCAAGCACACAACACTAGTATCATTAGTATGATATATGTGTTTTTCTACACCCCATCTGCAAGTCGCTTGAGCATGTTTACAATCCTCCTTGCCAATCTTCCATTATTTTCCAACACTGAGTTTAATTTTTTGGGACCTACTCCACAAGTACTCAAAGACAATCGGTAATAGTTCAGAGATTACTTCAACAGTTTCCGTAATGCTTTAGGAAGCATCAGGCTTTGCTGACTTAAATATGTCTAAATTGCCTGAACATTAATTAACATCTTTGCTATTTTGGCACGCACTTCTCTCCTGTTATTAAACTTACATTATGCATGAAAACCAATCTTTATTTTAAAGACTGAATAAGGTATCAAGTACAGGATACTGAACACTTGAACTTTGTCAAGCCATCGTAATTCTTCCTCACTCAGTCAGCAGATCGATATTTCCCCTTTTTTACAGCTTACTTCTAATATATAACTTTTTATTTGAATGTTGTTATTTTTATATCCCTCCATAATTGTATGAGACATAACTCTTACTCCTTGTAAGAATCAGATTCCTACTGAACTGGAAGGATTCAGGTAGGTACTCATACCTTTGTACCATGGAAAACACCTTTCTGCTTCTCACTAGTCACTTGAAGGCATTTCCACAAATGCAGTTTCTGTGCGGATATATTCTCTTACTTTTTGGGTACTCTGGAAAACATGTTAGGGAGCTAAGTACTTTTAATAAGCTGCACCAGGATCTAAGTTCCACCTTAGATGAGGAAACTCCTTACTCAAATCAAGTTACAATTGAATGCAAATAAAATCTGCTTTTATTGGACCAAGTAATACAGCTGGAACAGAGAGACAAGATTTCACTTTTTTTTTCCTGAAGACTTAAAGAAGGACATGTGTGACTGAAAGCTTTTGTATTTTCCCAGCTCTGTCACTTGGCCTAATAAAAAATACTACCTCATCGGGCAGTCTCCCTGTATTAGATATTAGGAAGAAGTTCTTTACAATGAGGGTGGTGAGGCACTGGAACAGGCTGCCCAGAGAGGTGGTGGATGCCCCATCCCTGGAGACATCCAAGGCCAGGCTTGATGAGGCTCTGAGCAATCTGATCTAGTTGAAGATGTCCCTGCTTACTGCAGGGGGGTTGGACTAGATGACCTTTAAAGGTCCCTTCCAACCCAACACATTCTATGATTCTGTAGATGCTTTCCTGATGCATCCACTTAGGAATTTGTTCACCTGGAGTATTCTCTGTCTTAGGTTTTATTACTCAGGGACAAAATAGTTTTCTGATGGAAAATGCTAGCTTTTATAACTAAGCTTCTTAGAGCCCTTCAGGAGATTCAGACGGATTTACTCTTTCCTTCCAAAATGTATTTACTGCAAACTTATTAAAAGAATGGTCTTAATGCAATACCTAAATTAAGGTCAAATCTATGTCTTCAGAGACACAAATGCCAAGTCGGTAAATGAGGAACTGTACTGTACTTGGTTGGTTGTCGGAGTGGGAGCCGGACCCGGAGTAACGACGAAATCTCAATATGAGTATGATCGTTCTCCCTTTATTCAAGTTTTCACAGCATATTTATAGACAGACAGTAAAAGACAGTAACAGCACACGCTAGCAAAAGTGATTGGTTTACAACCTATGTTTATGTGACTAAAACAGTTCATTGGTACACCTCTTGTGAGTTCATTGGTGCACCTCTTGTGCCCACCCATCGCTACACAAGACAGCTTCTCCCTCTCTCTACAGATGCAGTTCTGCTTATCTTTGTTTACGGTTTTGTTACTTCTGCTTTTTTAAGGACTTCAAGGAGAGTTCGCGGTCACATTCAGGCCTGTAACTAAGGCTTCTCCTTGAGGCTCATATCAGAGGCTGGATTGTTCATCGCAATCAGATCATGTCCCTTCTCACTCAGCCATTCCTCCACAGTTGGTCAGTTAACAACTGATTGACTAATAGTCACCTCTTCTGCTATTTCGTGAATCAATATGCATTTTTTATTGTAAAACAACCCTATCCGCTGAATCTTATGTTTTATATTATCAGATATTCTTCACAGAAAAATGTGAATGGGTTAAATGCATGTAATAATACTGATTTTTGACTGAGATTAGACACAATGATCATACTTTGTATATAAATTTTTGGCACAGTGGTAAACCTTTGAGATGCTAGCTTCAAAGCCTCTTGGCAAGGGACATCATAAAATACTGACGTGTGATGGTTGTTGGGAGAAGAACAATGCCTTGACTGTCACAGAATCATAGAATGGTTAGAGTTGGAAGGGACCTTAAAGATCATCTAGCTCCAACCCCCCTGCCATGGGCAGGGACACCTCCCACTAGACCAGGCTGCTCAAAGCCCCATCCAGCCTGGCCTTGAACACTTCCAGGGATGGGGCATCCACAACTTCTCTGGGCAACCTGTTCCAGTGCCTCACCACGCTCACTGTAAAGAACTTCTTCCTAATGTCTAATCTAAACCTACCCTGCTCTAGTTTAAAGCCATTACCCCCATCCTATCGCTACACGCCCTTGTAAGAAGTCCCTCCCCATCTGTCCTGTAGGCCCCCTTCAGGTACTGGAAGGCTGCTATAAGGTCTCCCCGGAGCCTTCTCTTCTCCAAGCTGAACAACCCCAACTCTCTCAGCCTGTCTTCATAGGAGAGGTGCTCCAGCCCTCTGATCATCTTTGTGGCCCTCCTCTGGACTCGCTCTAACAGGTCCATGTCCTTCTTGTGCTGAGGATTCCAGAGCTGGACACAGTACTGCAGGTGGGGTCTCACGAGAGCAGAGTAGAGGGATAGAATCACCTCCCTTGACCTCCTGGCCACACTTCTTTTGATGTAGCCCAGGATGCGGTTGGCTAGTATGTGTTGCTCACACATCTGAGCAGTCCTCTGTAGGTCTGCATATTTTTCCATCCATTTCTGATTTAACAAAGATAATTCGGCCAAAATGCTTTGAAGACTTTTACATACCCATTATGACAGACTTGAAGTTGGTGCCATATCTCTCTTCATCCTACTTAACAGTTCTACCTACCCCAGTTTCTCTGTGTAGTAATGTCATAACCTAAACAAAAATAATTTTGGAAAAAGACTACATATGTTACATCAAAATACTCATTTCAAAATATCTTAGTCCTCCTACCAGAAGTTCTGTTTTATTTATGCATTTGTCTGTTCCCTAATTCTTTGCATAATTAGTAGAATCACTTGTAGTGTCAAAACTGAAAGACTGGAAGGTCTGAGCAAATCCTTCTTTTTTATACACACATCACAAACCAAATTTTCCAGCATTCACAGAGAATGGTACAAGTGTTTTTATAACTGCGATGGTCTAAAGACATAAGTAGAGAGACATCAATATGTAAAGGTGTTAATTTTTATTAAGCCACTCAATATATTTGAAAATTGCAGAGAAGGCTTTGGATTGCCTGACTCACTCTAAATTCAAGCCGCTGTAAGGTAAGTTGCAAATAGATATGTTTAAAATGGACAACATTGTTATAAATGTTTATAAAGGAAAGAGTTGGCAAACTGAAAAAAAACCCAACCCATACTTTGTCTGCTTACATAAACAGTAAATCAGAAAGATTCTCTCCCACTATTCAATTTATTTGCTGTAAACTTTCCTAAAAGTATGCTGGCACCGAACAAGCCCCTGCAGAATGGATTTTATTGTGTTTCTCTGACTCCCATAGCTATCTATGTGAGACATCTGAAGAAGGCATTAACTTCATGCCCTTTAGCTCTTTTATCATGGCAAGTTGTTCAAGCTCGCCTTCCTAAAATCTTCAGAGAACATCAAGTTTCTGCTGTGTATAGATTCAAAGACTTTTATAAAGCCCTTCAGCCTTCAGTGCTTTGGGTTTTTTTTATAAGAACTACTGGGCTAAGGGAGGGTTAAAAGCATCTATTATCTATACTTACCAGAAGGCCTTGATTTACTCAGTGCTGTACCCGAGCAGACATCTCCACTTTGTGTGTGGCAATCGTTATTGTATTTAATGGGAAAAATTAGATGTTGAGCATGAAGAATAGAATTAATTCCATGTAAAGGGCTGAGGTCTGGAAAGACTATTTTTAAATACTCTTTTTAGAGGCCTACAATTTTTAAGTATTATATGCTCAGATAAAATTATTGTTTGGCTTCCATCTGCTACCTGTTAAATAAAGATTCTTTTTTATTATTTCCATCCATCAGTTAAGTTACAACAAACTGAATGAAGATTTTCAGCTTATTGTGTTCATGTGTCTTAAACTGGTCATAACTCTGGCTTGCAGCTGTGACACCTGAAACCCCAGGACAGGCTTCCATCCAAGTACCAGGCAGCTGTAGTGTACTCAGTTATTCAGCCCACTATAAGACAACAGAATACCTTTTAGTACTTTTTTTTAAATTTAAAAATAACTGAACAGTTTTGCAGAATGAATACTACTTGTTTCTATCAGCAAAACTAACAAATTCACTTGTCTAAACCAAAAATAAATGTAAATGAAGCCATCATTTGTTATAGATACATAGGACACTGACTATTCACAGGACATAAAAATTCCAATTTCCATATCATACAATATGCTTTTTCTCATGTCTTATTTACATCTCAAGGCTGTTTTTATTTATACATTTCTGTAACAGAGTGACTAGAATTCAGTATCTTGTTCCAAGCAAGCTTCTGCAATTAATTTATATATTGGAGTTACTGTATTATTATGATGAAGGTCAGGTGAAACTATGCTATTAATATGATAGCCATATGTCATTAAAAACAAACAGAAGAACCAGTAAAAATTCCTATTTTGGAACAAGCTAGTTAAAAAGTTGAAATTTTCTACCCAATATATATATTTCACACAGGATTTTGAAAAAAAAAAAAAGAAAAAAGTTATAACTGAGCTGGGATCATGAGCTGTTGATGTTGATTATCCCTTCTGATGTGTATGTTTTAAATTTATCAACATTAAATTTTATCAGCCATGATGTTTTCCTTCATTTAGATTCCTTTACTCCTGCAGAAATTTTTCAGTCATCTTCCATCCTGACTATCCCATCTGATATGTCTGTGTGTTATCATTTTACCTTGTTTTTCAGAATGATATTATTTTTACTGTTTCACAAAACTTGGAAGCATTTCTGCTCTTTTTTCAACCAATTAAATGTTGGTTTTCTATCCCTCTTTGTTCTGTCAGAGGGCTGGAACACCTATGCTATGAGGACAGGCTGAGAGAGTTGGGGTTGTTCAGCCTGGAGAAGAGAAAGCTCCGGGGAGACCTTATAGCGGCCTTCCAGTACCTAAAGGGGGCCTACAGGAAGGATGGGGAGGGACTCTTTATCAGGGAGTGTAGTGATAGGACGAGGGGTAACGGCCTCAAATTGAAAGAGGGTAGATTTATATTGGATATCAGAAAGAAATTCTTTACTGTAAGGGTGGTGAGGCACTCGAACAGGTTGCCCAGAGAAGCTGCGGATGCCCCATCCCTGGAAGTGTTCAAGGCCAGGCTGGATGGGGCTTTGAGCAGCCTGGTCTAGTGGGAGGTGTCCCTGCCCATGGCAGGGGGGTTGGAACTAGATGATCTTTAAGGTCCCTTCCAACCCAAACCATTCTGTGACTCTGTGATTCTGCTTTTTACAAAGGACAGCTTGGGAGAATGTGCATTAAAAGGGCAAAGTAAGCTTTCTCAAGGTAAAATTAACAGTGGAATTTGTAATAGACTCCATTACATGATGCTTGAGGTTTGCAGTCACAGTATGGATCAGAACTAAACAGAACAGCAGAATAGCACGTTTAAACCACCGCATACAAACACAAAGAGCAAATAAATTATACAACACATACAGCAGGTTAAGTAGCGTTGTATCAACTAACTTTAGACAAAACCCTATAAAAACATGATACAATATTCTTTCCAAGAATGACATGATGTGAGCTGTCTGTTTTAATTTCCAACCCCTTAAGACTCTCATAGAAAAAATCCGATACTCTCTCAACTGGGCAAGCCGGAATTCAAACTGTTCAGGCAATCTGTCAGAGCCCTGGTCGAGCACCGGTCAAGCCCTGGTTGAGCCCCACGTTGGGCGCCAATAACTCTGTCGTGGTTTGGGACGAATTGGCCACTGAAATGAGCAACAGATGCTCTCCTCACTCTCTCCCTTCAGAGAGCTTCTGAGAGGGAGAGCTTCTTCCTTCAGGGAGAGAAGGATGAGAGAGACTTATGAGTTTAAAGGAAACTAAACTACTTTAATGAAATATTAATAATAAAATAATAAAATATATACAATATATACAAAACCATATCGAGCTCCCAGGATGACAATCACATCACCGGCAGGCACTGGGAAAGTCCCAGACTGGACTCAGCGATGGCTGGAAGCTGAACTCAGGAACAGGATTCAGGAATGCACGGATCTGGATCAAAGGCAGACGAACAGACAGAGTCCTCCTCGGTCGCCGGCCACTGAAGAAAGAGGGCTGATCCCTTTGATCCCTCAGCTTCTATACTGAGCATAATGCATATGGGATGGAATACCCTGTTAGTCAGTTTTGGGGCACCTGTCCTGTCCTCTCCTCCCCGCAGGTGCGACCCCTCTACACTCTTCTGCTTCCGACCCTCCAACAGGACATATGACAAAGTTAGCTGGCCTTGGTTGTTATAGCAATAAGTATAAGCAAGAGCCTCTCTGCATACCATTCCTTGGTATGAATTATAAACATCAGGCCTTATCTCTGCTAGAAGCCGACACTGTCTGAAAAATATGCCTTTAATTTCTGAGAGTTGAGTTAGTTAGAAGAGGCTTAACTGAAAAGTAAAATTACTGAAAAGGAAATTGGTTTTGTTTTACCTCAAACCAGGACAGTGGCACTTCAGCCTTCAGAGTTTATCTGCCACAAATGTTAGAAAAGGTACTTGATTATCCCTTAGCATCTGTTCATGCATACCCCACTTGACTTTTCTGAACCGGTTTCAGATAACTCATAATTTCTTTCTCAGACACATCCTCTCTTCCATTCTAAGTCCTT
The DNA here is from genome assembly GCA_009819605.1 of Sterna hirundo. Taxonomy (NCBI): domain Eukaryota; kingdom Metazoa; phylum Chordata; class Aves; order Charadriiformes; family Laridae; genus Sterna; species Sterna hirundo. The sequence continues at coordinate 63,422 of WNMW01000098.1, read as the reverse complement.
TCACTGACAAATGTCCTGAGTGTAGAAGTCAAAATTTGTTTATGAAATGATCGATCTATTCAGTACTGCTGTGATGAATCAGAAAAGACAATATAGTTTTAAACTTTGTTGTCCAAATTCTCTTCTCTACTTCTGTGTGGAAGACTGAAGCTATCGATGCTCACCTGGAGGTCATGGGATTGCCATGGGAAGTATAGGTCCACAGGACAAGCCCTGTTCCTCTGGAAGCTTTCTGCATGTTCCCTAGGGGCTCTGTGGCCCTCAGGAAAAGAGAGCAGTTCAATTGCATTGCAGTTTATTCTGCTTTCCCCCACAAGCCTCCCCCATCTGTGCTTCAATTTGTCCTCGGATGGCATACATTCCTTTTTATGGACTCTCCAGCTGAGAAGTAATCATCATTTGTGTCTTTGAACACAAGCCCTGATGAGACTGAAATGACTGCTTGAAATTTCTTCTTCTTTTCTGTTAATAGAGTACCATTGACCTTCTCCTTACCATTTGATGGGTCCCACTGGCAGTTCCCCAACCTGCGAGTCCACAATCCACAGTACAAAAGCCTACTTAGAGAGGACACCTTGTGTCTGTGAGCAGAGCTTTCAATAAAGTCCTCGTGTTCGATGACAATCTGGAGATGATCTTTTAGCTGACTTGGACAAATCTTGAAAAAAAGGGTCAACACTCATATCACAGTAAAATTTGTCAGAGCTAGGAACTAACCACTTAAATATCTTTTTGTTACTCTGACCTGCAGCTCCCATGTCTATAGGATTAAATGAACTCAGAGCAGCACAGATTGCTAAGAAGGCAATGAGTGCTAGTTGAAGTTTCTGAGGTGTAAAGGTTTTATACCCAGAGAGATTTCTCTCTCTAGTCCCATCAAATGCTGACAAAGGCATGTATAAATGAAGCCAGGTTTTCTGTAACTTCCCATTCAGCTGTGAACAACAGAGACCTCACTTTCAAATGTTGCTATACAGAATTTAGCTTCAGTGAAATCTAGGAACTTTCCTAGATGAAGACAGCCATGGCCTCTCTTTGTTGTGGGACCTGGTGGTTAATACCATCAGGCTTTTCAGATACATCACTCCTCCCTTTTAGCCTTTCTTAGCTCTGCTGATCAGCGTAGGAAAACAGATGGTTATCCCCCAAATACGATCACAGTCCAATGTGGCGCCATTCACAGACAAATGGTTTGATGAGGAATACTCCTCCCCATGGACTTTCTAATAGGACTTTCTGAGTTACATCCAGCAGAGGTGAGTGAGGCTGTTAGTAGCACTTGAGGTTCAAGTTCCCTGCATATGCAAGCTTTTGCCTTCTGTTGTCAGGAGTTTTAACAGCTGTTGGTTGAAGTTTTACCTTTTTAAGAAAATAACAAATGCTGAGATTCTGCATAGCAAATTGAAGCTTTAGAAGCAATGAGTAGAGTCACTGCATCTTTAGACTGAAACCATATGAAGGAATGGGGAGAATAATACTCTGTCTGCAGCAGAGATGAAAGACAAGAGGCCCTCTGCTCCTTCTGAGAAAGAGATCAGACGGTGGAGACTGTACAGGAAAGGGGGAAAGGAAGCTGGATGGCAGGAGATGGTGTCATCTTGCCCCAGACTGTAACCCTTCTGCAGTTCTACAATACACACACAGGTGTACTCAGCTGTTCTCGTAGTCTGCCACAGGCTAAGTCCTGTGTTTTTCCTTCTAGAGTTACTAGAGTAGAGTTTCTAGAGTAGAGGTGTATGGGAAACCTTCACCTGATACTGTTCTGTAGACAAATCTTGTAGTCTATTAGTGAGTTTTGAAACCTTGGAGACCTTGGCAACATCCAAAGCTGTGGGTGAGTCTCCTCAGAATAAATTTAGCTGCTACATTGCAGACATCCATATCCAAATTAAACACATGAGGATCCCTTTTGGTCAATGGCAAGAAACAGACACTTTTAGCTCATTACTCATCTCATTCTAAAGTAGTTGTCTAGAATAGACCAGATGAATGGCACCCAAAAAGACCTCTACCAGCCTATCTATGTCAGAGCTGTGAAGAGTTGTGACTCTTAACCTATCTAGCTCTGAAGAGAGACATCTCTCATAGAGATGTGGTTATAGGGACAAAAGTTTTACTACTTTATTTTGATTTGCTAAAGGATAAAAGTTGGCACCACATGATAGCTTATTACATTCCAGGGCAAAATACAGTTTTGTTGATATAATTACATCCACACTGGAAACACTTTCTAGTAAAGCGCAGTCATAGGACTAGCCTCAGTCTAGGAGGTTCCTGGAGTGTGTTGGGGATAACTTCCTGACACAGCTGGTGAGGGAACCAACTTGGGAAGGAGCCCTGCTGGACCTGCTGTTTGTAAATAGAGGGAGACTTGTGGGGGATGTGACAGTTGGAGGCCATCTTGGACATAGTGATCACAAAATGATAGAGTTTTTGATTCTCAGAGAAGCAAGGAGGGGGGTCAACAGAACTGCCAGTCTTTTCAAGAGCCTGCTTGACAGAGTCCCTTGGGAGGCAGCCCTGAAGGGCAAAAGAGCTCCAGGAAGGCCACTCAGGAAGGCTACAAAGATGTTGTGAGGCTATGCAGGGAGAAAATTAGAAAGGCCAAAGCCCAACTAGAACTTAACCTGGCTTTGGATGTTAAGAACAATAAAAAGAGTTTCTATAAATATATTAGTAACAAAAGGAGGACTCGGGAGAACCTCCATCCTTTATTGGATGGAGGCGGTAACATAGTGACAAAGGATGAGGAGAAGGCTGAGGTACTTAATGCCTTCTTTGTCTCAGTCTTTAGTAGCAGAGTTGGTTGTTCCCTGAGTACCCAGACCCCTGAGCTAGTAGATAGGGGCAGGGAGCAGAACGAAGCCCCCATAATCCAAAGGGAGATGGTGAGGGACCTGCTCCAACACCTGGACATACACAAGTCTATGGGGCCAGACAGGATACACCCAAGGGTCCTGAGGGAGCTGGCGGAAGTGCTCGCTAAGCCACTTTCCATCATTTACCATCAGTCCTGGCAAACCAGGGAGGTCCCAGTTGACTGGCGTCTATCAAATGTGACGCCCATCCACAAGAAGGGCCGGAAGGAGGATCCGGGGAACTACAGGCCTATCAGTCTGATCTCAGTGCCTGGGAAGGTTATGGAACAGATCATCCTGAGTGCCATTATGCGGCACATGCAGGGCAACTAGGCAATCAGGCCCAGTCAGCATGGGTTCATGAAAGGCAGGTCCTGTTTGACTAACCTGACCTCCTTCTATGACAAGGTGACCTGCTTGGTGGATGAGGGAAAGGCTGTGGATGTTGTTTACCTGGACGTTAGTAAGGCCTTTGATACAGTTTCCCACAGCATCCTCCTGGAGAAACTGGCTGCCCATGGCTTGGATGGGAGTACTCTTCACTGGGTTAAAAAATGGCTGGAGGGACGGGCCCAGAAAATGGTGGTGAATGAAGTTAAATCCAGTTGGCAGCCAGTTAAAAGTGGTGTTCCCCAGGGCTCGGTATTGTGGCCAGTTCTGTTTAATATCTTTATCAATGATCTGGATGAGGGGATCAAGTGTACCCTCAATAAGTTTGAAGATGACGCCAAGTTAGGTGGGAGTGTTGACCTGCTTGAGGGTAGAAAGGCTTCGCAGAGGGATATGGACAGTCTGGATTGATGGGCCGAGGCCAATGGTATGAGGGTCAACAAGGCCAAGTGCCGGTTCCCGCACTTGGGTCACGACAACCCCATGCAGCGTTACAAACTTGGGGAAGAGTGGATGGAGAGCTGCCTGGAAGAAAAGGATCTGGGGGTGTTGGTTGACAGCCGGCTGAATATGAGCCAGCAGTGTGCCCAGGTGGCCAAGAAGGCCGACAGCATCATGGCCTGTATCAGAAATAGTGTGGACAGCAGGACTAGGGAAGTGATCATCCCCCTGTACTCAGCACTGGTGAGGCCTCACCTTGAGTACTGTGACCAGTTTTGGGCCCCTCGCCACAGAAAAGACATTGAGGTGCTGGAGTGGGTCCAAAGAAGGGCAACGAAGCTGGTGAGAGGTCTGGAGAACAAATCTTACGAGGAGCGGCTGGGGGAGCTGGGATTATTTAGCCTAGAGAAAAGGAGGCTCAGGGTAGACCTTATCGCTCTCTACAACTACCTGAAAGGAGGGTGTAGAGAGGTGGATGTTGGTCTCTTCTCCCAAGTAACAGGCGATAGGACAAGAGGAAATGGCCTCAAGTTGTGCCAGGGGAGGTTTAGACTGGATATTAGGAAAAAGTTTTACACTGAAAGGGTTATTAAGCATTGGAACAGGCTTCCCAGGGAAGTTGTTGAGGCACCATCCCTGGAGGTATTTAAAAGACAGGTGGACATAGTGCTTAGAGATATAGTTTAGTGATGGTTTTTGTCAGAGTTAGCTTGATGGTTGGACTAGATGATCTGAATGATCCCTTCCAACCTAGGCGATTCTATGATTTCCTGTACTCCATGCCTTAGAAAGACCTGATGTCCAGCTCATTCATTCACGTTTACTTGTTTGCAATTGTAGGCTTTCATTTCTGAAACAGTGCCTAGGAAATGTTTTATTCTCTTGATATTCCAGTACATTACTTCAGGAATCTCATTATCTTGTAATCCTCTACTGTGCTGGGGATACAGAACAATTTAACTGATGAATTTATGGTTTTGTGATGCTTGCCCTTCTAAACCTCCTATCCAAAGGTTCCTGTCTACCCAAGGACCTGTTTGATGCACACAGTTATGTCCTCTGAGAGAGGTCTCTACCTGCCAAAGTCAGTGATGAAGTGTCAATAAGACAATATTAAAAACTTCATTTTTATCACCCGAGAGAAGCTGTAACCTTAAAAATGTGTTAGCTAACATGGTTTAAACAGTATGTTTTAAAGTGTTCACAGGCAGAGTGAGATAGACTTTAATTTATGAAAGTTCAAAATGAGCCTTAGGAGAGGTTTAGGCTGTATCTGTGTTCAGTTTTCAGAAGTGTTAGAAAGTTTTAAATCTAATCTCCAAATTTTTTACTAAAAAGTTGTATTCATGCCTGCATATGTTGCTGACAGATTCTGCTATACTCAGGATTTCCTTTCAGCTCTGGCTTCTGGGGTCAGGGACAAGCACTATACTTTTGTTTTAAGAATTGTGATGGAGAACAAAATTCAAATATATAAAAGCTAGGGCTTGAAAGGAAACTATATATGTGTGTGTGTATACATATATATACACAGTCTTTTGATTTGTGAATCGGGTAGCATCACTACCGACATTCTGAATGAATACACAAGACACTCATGTTTTTACAATTTTTTTCTTGCTTTATTTTTAATCCTAGAAAAAAACCATGAAGTCTAATGCCTCCCATCAGCCTCCGTGAGTCAACAGAAATAAACCTGCGGTTTACTTGCTCACAGAGTGAGTCAGCAGGACAAGCCTGACACCTTGTGCCAGGCAGGATGTAGGCAGTGAAATGGTTGTTACTGTTGTCTTTGCCTCCTTGCAGCCCTCACAAAATGAATTTTGATCAGCAGTGTCTCAAAAGCAAAGTGTGGCCAGAGTAATTCAAAATTTACCTTCAGGGCCTCGAAGAAAAAAAGAAAGGTACAATTATATAACACATACTCATCTTAATAACCAGTATCATTTAACAGTGGGATTAAGGAAGCTGCCATTTTGCCAATCCAGTTTCAGGTATCTGTGGAAAAAAAAAGGCAGAATCTCAAGTGTTCAGATGAAAACTAGGCCACATATATTCTGACTCAGAATTTCATCCCTCAAATCTTTTGTGCTTGCAGTGTACAGCCATGTAGGGAAATTACTTCCAAACAGGTATTGGTGCAAGGACACAATGGTGGAATCACGTTCTTATGTCTAGGGTTCAAGTACAGCTCTGAGTATTTCCTTTGCTTTGCTTCCAGGAGATAAGAAGATAAGTGCTGATAGAATTTATACCAGTTCTGGTGTAAAATGTAGTATTACAAAAGTAACATATCCTTGATGTTAAAGTAAAACAATGCTGTCTACCTTATCTGGAAAAAAGACGGCTGAGGGGGGACCTTATCAATGCTTATAAATACTTAAAGGGTGGGAGTCAGGAGGATGGGGCCAGGCTCTTTTCAGTGGTGCCCAGTGACAGGACAAGGGGTAATGGGCATAAACTTGAGTATAGGAAGTTCCACCTAAACATGAGAAGGAACTTCTTTACCTTAAGGGTGGCAGAGCACTGGAACAGGCTGCCCAGGGAGGTGGTGGAGTCTCCGTCTCTGGAGACATTCAAAACCCGCCTGGATGCGTTCCTGTGCAACCTGCTCTAAGGTGGTCCTGCTCTGGCAGGGGGGTTGGACTAGATGATCTCCAGAGGTCCCTTCCAACCCTATGATTCTATGATTCTATGATCAATGAGAAGCAAAATTACTCATATGACAGCTCTGACACATGACTTGCAAGTTGGATGAATCCTTAACAAGGATAGTCCAAGATTATTTATCACAGGTGGCTTCTATGACCTAGTAAGTTTTAACCCCTTCATTAAAACATGGACACAGGCATTTCAGAACACAATTTACGTGCGTATAAGACTGAGTTGTTTATGAAAGAGGTTTTGCAAAATACTGAATGAGAAAAATAACCCAAAATGATCTAACAAGATCAGATATAAGAGAAGAAATAGCAGAATTAATTTATACTTGAAAAAAAAAGGAAGCTAAAACAATAGAGGAAATAAAATCCAAAGCAGTGAATTTGAGAAATGAGAGAAACTTGGAAGGCAAAACAGACAAAAAGGGATTAATGGCCACAAATATGCAACTAATTTCATTATGAGATATGACAGTAAAAAGTCAGAGTCAATCCAGAATTCTAGAGAACTGATTAATGAGAAATTCCATGAAATAGGGACATCTTGTTGCCAGATACTTGCCATATATATTGCAATAGCAATTGGAATTGCTATTTAAGAGAAAAAGGAAAAATAAATCATCCTGTGTGACCAAGCTAAATTATATCTACAGGACTATCAGCGTTTTTACAAATCAAAAGAACTTTACTTTGCCTGTAAAAACTTTGCTACCTCCAAAATGCCATTTCTGTGCAGGTGCTCTGTGGGGCTGAAGCGGGGGAGGCTAATAGGTAACCCCAGAAGTGCAAGAGAGGCTCTTCAGCGGAGTAGTGCAGTCCAGGTTAAGGGACCATTGCTGGTGCAGCGAGGAGAATATTAGATACAAGTGTGTAGGACTAAAAGGACTTTTTCAGCATCAGTATTGCTTGCTTAACTATTTATTTATTTTTTAATTATCAAAAGCACATCACTGCAAGAAATAAAAACAGCAAATGCGAGGACACATATGTATGTGCCTGTATCTGTTTCCTGATATATATAAAAAAATACAAAATGGTAAGCAAAAAAAATATTTTTAAAGTGACAGCAAATTGCTCATTTACTTAAAAGTGTAACATACTCAAGCAAATGCTGTAGTTGCTTTAGGGACCTGGACAAGCTAGAGAGGTGGGCCCAAGCAAACCTCATGAAGTTCAACAAGGTCAAGTGCAAGGTCCTGCAATTGGGTCAGGACAATCCTCATTATCAATACAGGCTGGGGGATGACGTGATAGAGAGCAGCCCTGCGGAAAAGGACTTGGGGGTACTGGTGGATGAAAAGCTGGACATGAGCCAACAATGTGCGCTTGCAGCCCAGAAGGCCAATTGCATCCTGGGCTGCATCAAAAGAACCGTGGCCAGCAGGTCGAGGGAGGTGATTCTGCCCCTCTACTCTGCTCTGGTGAGACCCCACCTGGAGTACTGCGTGCAGCTCTGGAGTCCTCAACATAAGAAGAACATGGACCTGTTGGAGCGGGTCCATTGGAGGGCCACGAAGATGATCAGAGGGCTGGAGCACCTATGCTATGAAGACAGGCTGAGAGAGTTGGGGTTGTTCAGCCTGGAGAAGACAAGGCTCCAGGGAGACCTTATAGCAGCCTTCCAGTACCTGAGGGGGCCTACAAGAAAGCTGGGGAGGGACACGGGCAATAGGACCATGTGGCTGGGCAAGGGCATGTAGCGATAGGACGAGGGGCAATGGTTTTAAACTAGAGCAGGGTAGGTTTAGATTAGACATTAGGAAGAAGTTCTTTACAGTGAGGGTGGTGAGGCACTGGAACAGGCTGCCCAGAGAGGTGGTGGAGGCCCCATCCCTGGAGACATCCAAGGCCAGGCTTGATGAGGCTCTGAGCAATCTGATCTAGTTGAAGATGTCCCTGCTTACTGCACACATTCTATGATTCTATGAAATGACTCCAGCATTCCCTTATTTCACATCTATGTTTTTCAGATACCAGAGTTAGGATCAGCTGCATTGATTAGGGTCATTACTCAGTATTCCAGCGGCAGTCTGTGCAATCAACATAAATTGGTGATTAACAGGAACATTTATTTGGAAGCATCTGGAACATGAGACCATGGGGATAATCAAAAGATGTGCAAGTGAAGATGAATATTATTTTCCTGTAAATAGTTTTTTCCATCTCCTTTCAAATCCTGATTTTTGATGATTGTGTGCACTGTGCGCGTCTAGTAGTAGCTTTGAAGGCTGATAATTTAATGGTGGGTTTCTCAGTGGGGAGAAAATTAAAATGTACAGCCTTCTGTCTGTGTGGTTAGTTGCTAAATCACTTCTCACAGTATGACACAGCTTGTGGCATTATACATGACATAAGAACACTTCAATTAACATGTATCATTGCTATGTCCCACTGTGAAAAATGTGTTATATTAGCTGGTCTGCTCATAAGTAAACCTTGTTTGTAGGATTGTAGGATTAAGCATTGAAATATATTTTATATTGTGTTATCATGACACAAAATACAAGGAAGGAAGTAGGTTGGAAGATCTCTCTGCCCTTAATGTCTAACACAGTACTTGTCTCTTCTCCACTGCCTGTGTAAACATCTGTCCAACTTTTCTAAACAAAAAGCCTGGAAAAGAAGTATATACTACACATCAGAAAAGGAAAGAAATACAGTTGACTTTGTCAGGGAATTTACTCTCTTCTATTAATTCTGCACACCTTCAGTAAAGTCCACCTTGCCCAGGAGCAGGTTGGGAGCTTCTATATGAGTACTCTGTCATCTGCCTCCATGACAAAAAAGCCTCCAGGGTGCGCAATGTCATGGTGATGTACTGAATATCGGGACCTTACTCTGACTAATTCTCTTCTTAGACTTACTGCCAGGTGTTTAAGTGTCAGCTACAGCATGCTGGCTGTACAGGTACAGGAAAACATTTCACCTGGTGGGATTTTCTTCTAAAGAGATTGCCATTAGAGCTCAGGCAGAGTTGTTACTGGGGAGGAGGGATACAGAGTATGGTTCTAATTTAGAGCACAGCCTTTTTTTTCTTTTTTTTTTTTTTAAATGTAGTAAGTGCATAATTGGGCTCCTGCTACACTGGAATTGGAAAGTAGTTTCAAGGTGTATTTGACAGCTGGGAAGAAAGCAGGATGCAGAGATTGTGCCAAAGGTGCAAAAATTAAGGACATCTGCAACCTGATTAATACAAATTAAGTATGCCCTGCAGGCTTCTAGTCCTTCATTGTAGCTCCAACTAAAGGGACATATGTAAGTATTACAGTTTGAACGTGAATGTCTTTTGCCCACAATATATTAATTTGATACCATATACCATTATCCAGTGGATTTGCTTTTTATTGTCAGAAAAGAATCTTCTTCTGACAACAGATACTTAGTGCTCTTATTTGAAACAACACTACAGAAAAGGCACCAAAGCTAATTCATGGACTATTAAGAAAATTATTTGTATGTTACATTAAAAATGGAATGTAATTCAATAAAGTACTCAGCAGAGGACTGTGGATGGGAAGGCACTTCTGTGTGTAAGGTAAGAACAGATGGAAATGGCTGATTAAAAAGAAAGAAAATTCTGACTTTTTGCAAAATGATATGTCATATTTCCTTGCATAATGTTATAAAAAGTTATACATTAAAGATTAGCTCAGTTTTACCCTCCAAAAGAACTGGATTCATTTTGATTATCTTTATAACCTGTCAAAAGTGAAACGTGGCACGTAGTTTTTTAAAATTTATGGCCTCAGAAACTTGTAGTGGAGTCTTCCGTTAAGGTAGCTTTTGTGTTTTGTTCACTGGCAAAGCTAAATTTATTTTCCTTAAAGTAGACCCAGTTCCTACTGAAACACTGAAAACCTGTGATGCTATGGGTAATGCTGATTTTGACTAGCCTTCTGGCTGTAAATGAACCAGAAATTTGTTAGTGTCACACCTGTCATGCAGCTTCTGCATCATCAATTTATCTTCCTCCAAGGGAAGGTTAAATGTGTAGCCTTTCGTTGCATTGCATGCACTCTTTGGCTCTGCACAAGGAAGATAAAGCCTGTCAGAAGGAAGTGGCGAGTCATTGGTATTCTTCTGGTTTCTTCAATATCAGCTTATTTCACAATCATAAGGCATCTTTCGATTCATTTGACCTTCAATTCAAACAGAAAACATAATATTTTATAAACGATAACTGACACACCAAATACAGTCAGTCCTGGTCAATATTCATCTATCCAAGTCTGTTGCAAGAGTAAAGAGATTAGTATATCCCATTTTTGCTATTTTACAGCAGTTTCCGCTGTCTGTTCACGAGGAGCAGCAACTTCACTCTCCCACAGCAACTTCACTCTCACGTCCTGGTTCTTGCTGATACTCCCTGATACTTGTTTATCTGTTCTCTCAAATCCTCTCTCAAGGACGCAGCCTTGTCTCATCAAGGTCGAACAAACCTCCTATGCTGCTCTCTATCTCCACACAGCAATAACGAAAACATCCCTGTATTATCAACACTGTTTCCAGCACTGATCCAAAATATAGCCCCCATACTAGCTATTGTGAAGAAAATTAACTCTATCCCAGCCAAACCCAGCACATTCTCCACCCCTTATTCCATACCATTTACGTCATGCTCAGGTCTCACACTATCCAATACATCCTCATTAACCACCCCTCTCCCCTTCCCATCCTTTGCTATAATACACAGATATCATTCCCTTAGTCTATGGACCATCCCTGTAAAATGTACACAAAATGTCCACTGAGCTCATTTAGTCCATTACTTTGGGCTCCATCTGTTATGGCGGTCGCTCAGGACAGGAGAGGTGGTGTGTTGCGTGGAGTTATTGGGCACAAAAAACAGCTCAGGTAGGGTCACTGCTGCACTTGCACTGCTTCTTGTAAGGCTTGTCCTCCATCAGTTCAGGTTGTTCCTGCTATAGTAATTCCTATAACACGCAACTCAAATCATGGGTTACAACAATTTAAAGGTATTTCCATTACATTCCCCAGCCCTGCTCCCTTTGGACTAAGCCTTAAGTTTTAACATTGCAATGAATTCCTCCTCTTGCCTCTAGCCTGGCTAGCAGCGAGAGGTTCCTGCTATAATACCTTTGACATATGGCAGCCACAGCAGTGGTGACATACAGCATCATGTAACACTGCCATCATAAAACTCAAATCATGGATTATTTTCACCCAGGATTAAATCACCTTGAGGTACACATTGGACTCCCCCATCCTTCCGCTTTACCCACCAAGTGCACCCAGGTCCTTGAGAAAAAACAATCCCACAGATAGATTTGCCCTTTCCTGGGGAAGGAATAGCCCAAACTGTTTTTCCCAACCAGTTCCTTATATGTACTATGGGGATCTTATCTCCTTCCACAGTCTGCAGGGGTTTTGATTGGACAGGGCCAGGTTGACTGGCAGATCCTCTAGTGTTAACTAGCCAAGTGGCTTCTGCTAAATGTGTATCCCAATGCTTGAATGTCCCAGCACCCATTGCTCGCAGTGCAGCTTTTAACAGTCCATTGTATTGTTCCGTTTTCACAGAGGCTGGTGCATGATAGGGGATTTGATACACCCAGTCAATGCCATGCTCCTTGGCCCAGGTGTTTATGAGTTTGTTTCAGAAATGAGTGCCGTTGTTTGACTCAATTCTTTCAGGGGTGCCGTGTCACCATAAAATATGCTTTTCAAAGCCCAAGATAGAACTTGCTGGAATAAACATTATACATGTCCCCTCTGGAGCATTTTCATTAGGGTGATTCTCTGCTGTCAGTGTATGTGACTTACTACATAATTGATCTAAAAAGGCCATAGAAAACAGCCCCTCTAGTGATTGCAGGCATCCTTGGAGGGCTCTGGATCCAAACAGTAGTGTGTGGATTGCAACTGTCTCTAAAATTTCATATTCCTGATGTATTTACTATATGGGTACATCTAATATATTATCTAATATATTTGTTTGCTGTCTGTGGGTGAGAATATAAAGAGACTATTCCAGGTTAGATTAATGTTTTTTTCTGGGCATAGATGAGTTAATAAAAAGTGATCCTCTGGAGATATATTCAGAGTGAATCCTAAGATATGCCAATCAGTGGGTGCAACCTGAAATGTATCAAGTACAAGTAGCAAATTTGGCTTCTGTAGCAGTTTCTGCGCAGTACAATGCAGTGTTACCCAGATGTAACTGAGTTAAGCCTGAACTCTTAGGGGGAAATATATCACGCTGGATCTGACAGCCTGAGAGAGACAAGGCTGCTGTAGCTCTATGCCCCAGTTCCAACTGGCAGTGAGCCTGAAGACGTATTCCTAGCAGGCATGTGCACACAGCACACACTTATACATCATGTGGCCAGCTACACTAGATCACAGACAGACACACAGAGCACTCCCACAAACACAAACAGCACCAACAGCCTCATCCTGCTCCCCTCCCTGGCAGAGCAGAATGGAGGTCTGTTGGAGAATGGCTATATGAGAACGGGCATGGCTCCATGCAGGAGTTGTGTGAGGCAAGTAAGCTATGCCTGCCTGCATGGAAAACTCTGAGCCACGCTGATAAGGAAGATGCTGAAGGTTGTGCTGACCTTGCTTAAATTAGATGAACAACTTTGAGAAAGTAGACCGTGAGAGAACAGGAATGAACCCGGACCCAAGGAACCGCATGTAGGAGGAGTAGGATAATGTATTCTTTAGTGCACAGCCAATAGGTGTAAGACACATATGCATATTTAAGTGTAAGAATATAAAAGTCTGATGATTCTGCAATAAAGTTGAAGCTTGCTTTATCACTCATATTGAGTCGACTGCTTGTTTCCCTCGCTCGTCGCAGAGGTCCACTAGCAAGAATATACATATGTGTAGATGTATATACAGCATGAATCCCTCCATCAGCTGGGCTCAGACACTCAGTCTCCTCAGCTGCTGGTACCTGGACATATAAGCCTCTGAGGCCACAGCCACACTCCAGCTGCTGATACAGACCATCCCACATGCGCGCACACACAAACACACACACTTGGAGCTGGCTAGGACTCCCCTGCTCCCCAGTAGCAACTCCCCCATGGTCTCGCCCTTAGAAAGGAATTCAATAAGAAGACAGGACAGCCTGTGCTGATCAGACGCAAGGCATGGCCAGACAAGGGTAATAACCAGCCAGCTTACACACAACTGACCAATTTTATCCTCTTACCCCTCTATTTTCCCACACTTGTTCCAACCCACTTGTTCCACTTTAATCCCTCCCTTTCCCTGCCTTTGTTTGCTCCCCTAAACATACCATAATGTCCTTGTAACCAGTTCTTTTTCAAAGATTCCAACAGAGCTCACACAAAGGAAAAAAAAGTTAACTCAGCTTTATTGTGAAGCCTTGCTACAGTGAAAAAAGTTAACTCAGCTTTATTGTGAAGCCCTGCTAAGCGGTTCCCAAATGTCCCAAAAGTTACTTCAGAGAGTCTTACCATCCCATAGATTGTAGGAGTACCGCTGAGCAGCAGGATAACGAGGGGTCACATCGGTACGGCCGAGGGAAGGCAGGCACAGTGCTTTTTCAGGGCATCCCCTGTATCTTCAAAGTGCGCTCATGTCTCTCACCCTCTCTGACCCGAGACAGCCCCCTTATATCCTGCACTGGATTGAGTGGAAAAGTACAGGCTAGAGTCACTGCATGCGTGGCCAGCACATGCAGCGAGCCTTACCAGACTCATGATCCAGCTTTGCTAACAGCGGCTGTCTGATACGTGACCACATTTTTGCACTCCCTTCTTGTTATCTTCTTCGAAGGTCATGTTCTCGTGGATACGCACATAGTTTTTGCAGCAACAGCACTGAGGTCCTTTTTCTTGGCACGTATACTGGGTTTGGTTCAACTAGTAATTTTCCGTCGTGTCTCACTCGGACCATCCTCTATTATCCCTAACACAGTCCTGTACAATCCTGAAATGCTCTTCCTCTGCATCCCATCATGTGTCCCATACCACTAGGCAGGGACTCGTTCCAAAAAGTGCTCCAGTGTCAACTCACAGTGATGGTTTTTATGCCTTGATAGTAAGGCTGAGAGTCTCCTGGGACAGCCCTAGGAGGGGCCTAGATATGGCGTTCCTTCTTCTGAGTCTTTAATTTGGGTTCTCTCCTGCTTTTGTGCCCCCATGCTCCTCCGGGCTTGTGGAAGTGGGCCTTTGACAGGCTGATGGCTCCTGCGATAGGCCTAGAAGCAGCCAGGGCTCCCTCACCTGCCATCAACTCTCTGTGCTCCTTTGTGGATATGCAGATGAGCTTTTATCACATAATTTAATGTGAACAAGCTATCTTGCACAACAGTAACATCACAGAAGTGCTCCCATATTGCTCTGTTCTAGCTACCTTGGCTTCCAGCATCTCAGCAACCTCAGCCAGCTAGGGCTGGGTATTTCTGAATCTCACTCCATCGTGCTGTGCAGTACTCCTTGTAAACTGCCTACACAAGCAAACACACACCACCATTGTTGCCTGGACAATTATTTGAAGCTCTTGCATGTTCAGAGGTACAGGGTCACACTCAAGCATGAACTTTAGTTTCCTGCTTCTTTGAATTTTTTGTTCTTTGGTGGTTGGTTTCAGTATCCCTACTAGAACCAAGTTTTTTATTCAACTGATTCTTTCATAGACCTCAAGCAGAGTCTTACCTGAGAACAGACGTAGCCCTTTAAGCTCATACCTGATCTTTTCTCTGAAAGATAACGTGATACAACACAGACCTTTTACCTACTGCTTCATGTCTGTCATGAGGGACCATTTCAGTATGCTTTATTATAAGCAGAACTGATATTTAATTTGTTTTGCAGACTTGGAAGGGGGTGTTGCATGAAAAGGGGCAAAGCGGTTTTGGCAGAAAATAAACCCCCTTGCGTTCTAACACTCCTCACCGAGGTGGGAGGCTAGGTGCGGCTAGGTTGAAATTCTGAGTGATGCCCAATTCAGCACTACCAGTCCAATCATGTTTAATATGTATTAAACCATTACGATTTGGATACACTAATAGTGGACTGCACCTTCAGTCTAGTCGTGCTCCTGAACTAGCACGGCCACTCTCGAGTCTGTGGTCGCGTTCAGTGAGAAACCGAAACGACTAGCTACTTAAAAAGTGCAGTTTATTTAAACAACAGATATATAGGTTCTTAGGATTGCCGGTGATAAATACACTGTCTGCAAAGCATGTGCAAATGAAAGTATTGTTACATATACAAAACGCGCAACAAAGTTATAAACATACAGCCTGGCATAAGTGTAGAAATTTCTCTGGAGAATCTCTTTTCTAAGTTCCCCGAGAAAGCACTCGGTATAATCTAAGTCTTACCCAAAGGCATCCCTATGGAGGGGGGAAGAGAGGCTCAGCCCGTCGACTGATCCCAGAAGTCAGTGATGATGTAATTCTTTGCGATGGTGTCTTCCCTGGGTATCCCCCCTCTCTTGGGCTATTTTTATACTATTTGATCTCTTCGAGGTGGAGTTTGAGTGACTTTAGTCATACATACCTTTATCGTGATTGGTGTAAATTTTCCTCGCTTCACAATTAAAGGTATAGTTCACGAGAAATTCAGGGCGCAGACTCAAGGAGGAGTGGTCGCACCTTGGAGGCGGGTAGCCTTTGGGATGGAGGTGTGTTTTGGTATTATAATGACATTATAATGAGCAAAGTTCGCACAAAGGACAGCATTTCATCAAAATTTGACAAAATGTTGGCTCCGAGTAGCATGTAGTCCGCTTATCTGTTCTGTAGTACCATCTCATTCCCATACCTGCTATACATCGTAAGGGAGGGCCATGAAACAAGCGCGTTTCATTCCGTCCCTCGTGTAGTTTCGCCTTGTCGTGGTTTTGCCTCAGAGGGCAACAAAGAACCATGTGCCGCTCACTCGGCTCTTCCCAATACAGGAAGAATCAGAAGAAAAAGGCAAGACTCTGGGGTTGAGACAAGGGCAGTTTAACAGAACAGCAAAGGGAACAAGCAAAACAACAACAGTAACATGGACAGAGGAATACACAAACACGGTTACTAAAACGCCGCTCACCGACCGGACCCGGGACGCCTCAGCCCGCTCCGAGCGGTGACTCCCTGCCCCCTCCCCCCGGCATTTCAAGGTGGGCATGGATCACGTGGTATGGAATACCAGAGAAAATTAACCTTATCCCCGCCAGAACCGGGACATTATCCACCCCTTATGCCACACCATCTATGCCATGCCCAGATCTTACAGGTCCCAATGAATTGCCACCCCTTTCCCTGTCACATATATATACATACATATTCATGCGAAATAATGCCCTTAGTTTATGGGCCATCCCTCCAAAGTGTCCATTGAGTTCTTTTAATCCATGGCCTTGGGCTCCATCTGCTAGAACAGTCTCTCAGGGCAGGTGAGATGCTGGACTGTTGCACGCTGTATTTTTCGGAGGTTGTGACTGGTGCACCCGGTGTGGCTCAGTCCGTGGGCTGAAGATGTAGATCTTGAGGAAGTTGCTGGGCGCCAGCTGCTGAGGTCAGTTCTTATCCCATCACCCCTGTGCCTTACTCGTAGTACAACTGATAGCAATTATAGTAATGAGGACATACAGTGACAGTGCTACTTAGCAACTAACAACACACAATTTGATTCATTGGCTATTTTCACCCAAAATCAGATCCCCATGAGGTACACATCAGACTTCCCCATCCTCCCACATCACCCACCAAGTGCACCCAGGTCCCTGGGCAAAAGCAATCCCACGGATGGGTTTTCCTTTGCCTGAGGCGGGACTGACCCAGACTATCTTCCCTAGCATATTCTTCATGTGCACTACGGGGCTTTATCCCCTTCTACGGTACGTGGAAGTTTTGATTGGGCAGGGCCAGCCCGATTGGTAGATCCCCTGGTGTTAACTAGCCAGGTAGCTTTTGCTAGATGTGTATCCCAATGTTTTAAAGTCCCACCACCCATTGCTCTCAGT
The DNA here is from genome assembly GCA_009819605.1 of Sterna hirundo. Lineage (NCBI taxonomy): Eukaryota > Metazoa > Chordata > Aves > Charadriiformes > Laridae > Sterna > Sterna hirundo. Next base: position 46,114 of record WNMW01000098.1, on the reverse strand, counting down.
GCAGTTTTTAACAATCCATTGTATTGTTCAATCTTCCCAGAGGCTGGTGCGTGATAGGGGATGTGATATACCCACTCGATGCCATGCTCTTTGGCCCAGGTGTCTATGAGGCTGTTTCGGAAATGAGTCCCGTTGTCTGACTCAATTCTCTCTGGGGTGCCATGTCGCCACAGGACTTGCTTTTCAAGGCCCAGGATAGTGTTCCGGGCAGTGGCATGGGGCACAGGGTATGTTTCCAGCCATCCAGTGGTTGCTTCCACCATGGTGAGCGCATAGCGCTTGCCTTGACGGGTTTGTGGCAGTGTGATATAATCAATCTGCCAGGCCTCCCCATATTTGTATTTCAGCCATCGTCCTCCATACCAGAGAGGCTTCAAACGCTTGGCTTGCTTGATTGCAGCGCATGTCTCACATTCATGGATGACCTGTGCAATAGTGTCCATGGTCAAGTCCACCCCTCGGTCACGAGCCCATCTATATGTTGCATCTCTTCCTTGATGGCCTGAGGAGTCATGGGCCCACCGAGCTATGAATAGCTCGCCCTTATGTTGCCAGTCCAGATCCACCTGAGCCACTTCAATCCTAGCAGCCCGATCCACCTGCTGGTTGTTCTGATGTTCCTCCGTGGCCCGATTCTTCGGTACATGGGCATCTACATGGCGTACTTTCACAACCAGATTCTCTATCCGGGCAGCAATATCTTGCCATAGGTCAGCAGCCCAGATGGGTTTGCCTCTGCGCTGCCAGTTGCCCTGCTTCCACTGCTGTAACCACCCCCACAGGGCATTTGCCACCATCCATGAATCAGTGTAGAGATAAAGTACTGGCCATTTTTCTCGCTCGGCAATGTCCAAGGCCAGCTGAATGGTTTTCACCTCTGCAAACTGGCTCGACTCCCCTTGTCCTTCACTGGCCTCTGCAACTTGTCGTGTAGGACTCCACACAGCAGCTTTCCACTTTCGATGCTTTCCCACAATCCGGCAGGACCCATCAGTGAACAGGGCATATTTCTTCTCATTTTCTGGCAGTTTATTATATGGTGGGGCCTCTTCCGCACGCGTCACCTCCTCCTCTGGTGACATTCCAAAATCCTTGCCTTCTGGCCAGTCCATGATCACTTCCAGAATTCCTGGGCGACTGGGGTTTCCCATTCGAGTTCGCTGTGTGATCAGTGCAATCCACTTACTCCACGTAGCATCAGTTGCATGATGTGTGGTGGGGACCCTTTCTCTGAACATCCAGCCCAGCACCAGCAGTCGAGGTGCTAAGAGGAGCTGTGCTTCTGTGCCAACCCCTTCCGAAGCAGCTCGAACCCCTTCATATGCTGCCAATATCTCTTTTTCTGTTGGAGTGTAGCGGGCTTCGGATCCTCTGTATCCCCGACTCCAAAACCCTAGGGGTCGACCTCGAGTCTCCCCTGGTGCTTTCTGCCAGAGGCTCCAGGTAGGGCCGTTCTCCCCGGCTGCGGTGTAGAGCACGTTTTTAACATCTCGTCCTGCCCGGACTGGCCCCAGGGCCACTGCGTGGACTATTTCCTGTTTGATTTGTTCAAAAGCTTGTCGTTGCTCAGGACCCCATTTAAAGTCATTCTCCTTCCGGGTTACTTGATACAGAGGGCTTACAATTAGACTGTAATCTGGGATATGCATTCTCCAAAAACCCACAATGCCTAAGAAAGCTTGTGTTTCCTTTTTACTAGTTGGTGGAGACATAGCTGCTATTTTGTTGACCACATCCATTGGGATCTGACGGCGTCCATCTTGCCATTTTATTCCTAAAAACTGGATCTCCTGCGCAGGTCCCTTGACCTTACTTCGTTTTATGGCAAAACCAGCTTTCAGAAGGATTCAGACTATTTTACTCCCTTTCTCAAAAACTTCTTCTGCTGTGTTTCCCCATACAATGATGTCATCAATGTATTGCAGATGTTCTGGAGCCTCACCCTGTTCCAGTGCAGTCTGGACCAGTCCATGGCAAATGGTGGGGCTGTGTTTCCACCCCTGGGGCAGTCGATTCCAGGTGTACTGGACGCCCCTCCATGTGAAAGCAAACTGTGGCCTGCACTCTGCTGCCAAAGGGACCGAGAAGAATGCATTCGCTATATCAATTGTGGCATGCCACTTGGCTGCCTTGGACTCCAGTTCATACTGGAGTTCTAGCATGTCCGGCACAGCAGCGCTCAGCGGTGGCGTGACTTCATTCAGGCCACGATAGTCTACGGTTAGCCTCCACTCTCCATTAGATTTTCGCACCGGCCATATGGGACTGTTAAAGGGTGAGCGAGTCTTGCTGATCACTCCTTGAACCTCTAGTTGACGAATCAGCTCATGGATGGGAATCAGAGAGTCTCGGTTAGTGCGATATTGCCACCGATGCACCGTTGTGGTAGCAATCGGCACCTGTTGTTCTTCGACCCTCAACAATCCCACAACAGAAGGGTCCTCCGAGAGACCAGGCAAGGTAGACAACTGTTTAACTTCCTCCGTCTCCAAGGCAGCTATGCCAAAGGCCCAACGGTACCCTTTTGGGTCCTTAAAATACCCTCTCCTGAGGTAATCTATACCAAGGATGCATGGAGCCTCTGGGCCAGTCACAATGGGATGCTTTTGCCACTCATTCCCAGTTAGGCTCACTTCCGCCTCCAGTACAGTCAACTCTTGGGATCCCCCTGTCACCCCAGAAATACAAATGGGTTCTGCCCCTCTATAGCTTGATGGTATTAAAGTACACTGTGCACCCGTGTCCACTAGAGCCTTATACTCCTGTGGGTCTGATGTGCCAGGCCATCGAATCCACACCGTCCAATAAACCCGGTTGTCCCTTTCCTCCACCTGGCCGGAGGCAGGGCCCCTCTAATACTGCTCATAGTATCCATTACTCATTTCTTGCATAAATGACTTGGAAGTTCCTTCAAGTGGATCAGAAGCAAGATCAGGCCTTCTGCTCTGCCTAGGGAACTGCTCACTGGAAACTGGGGACGGCACTTTTCCTGGAGGGATCCCCTTTTGTGGTTGTCCTTCCTTGCAACTCCTGTACCCGTGTCCGCAGGATCCAAGTAGGTCGTCCATCCCACTTCCTCATGTCCTCCCCGTGGTCACGCAGGTAGAACCACAGGGTGCCTCGTGGTGTGTACCCTCTGTACTCTCTCTCTTGAGTGGGGAAATGCCTGCTTCTAATAGCTGAGATGCTGGCCCGTACAGGTGGGGAGTAGGACATGTTCTCTTCAAGTTGCTGGACCTTCCAGGACAGTTTCTCCACAGCTGAGACAAAAGGGGAAGAGAGACTTTCCTCATATCGCCGGAGCCGGCCAGCCACCTCATCCACCGTCGGTCCCTCTTCACCTTTCCATTCCATTACTGCCAGTGAGTTGGCATGTGACGATGGTGCGCTCCGTACAAACTTCCGCCACGTGGGCCTTGTGCATTGCACCTCATGGGGATCTGTGGGTAAGTCTGCATTGTCCAAGTCATAATAAATCATCTCCCGCACAGCTAATTCTCTCAGGTACTGGATACCTTTTTCCATGGTAGTCCACTTGCTTGGTTGACATACAACATCTTCACTGAAGGGGTACCTCTCCCTCACGCCTGACAGGAGTCGTTTCCAGAGGCTGAGGGCTTGGGTCTTCTTTCCAATTGCCTTGTCAATGCCGCCTTCCCTAGACAGGGATCCCAGTTGCCTGGCCTCCGTACCCTCTAATTCCAGGCTACTGGCCCCGTTATCCCAGCACCGGAGCAGCCAGGTAACAATGTGCTCACCTGAAAGTCGGCTAAAGTCTTTTCGCATATCCCACAGCTCACTCAAGGATAGGGATCGAGTAATTATCTCTGGCTCTGCCTCTTCCTCCTGCTCTCGTGATGACCCTGGTTCATCATCATCTTTTACTAAGCGAACTGATTTCTTCATGTACTTCCTCTTCTGTATGGGGGCAACTGATACTGGCACAGGTTGATTCCCTGGTTCAGTGGCAGTGGCTGCCGCAGGGGTTGCCGCAGCTGCAGGGGCTGCCCCAGGGGTTGCCGCAGCTGCAGGGGCTGCCGGTCTAGTTTCCATCTCTTCCCCCTGAGGGTGCTGCATAATACTGAGCAGTGCCTGGTAGATACTGGCCAGGGCCCAGCACAGTGCGGTGAGTTGTGCCTCTCTAGAATAGCCACAGCATCTTCCCTTCAAATATTCCACCACTTTATCAGGGTCCTGTAACTGTTCAGGGGTGAAGTCCCAGACCATTGGAGGTGAAAAGTTCTCTAGGTACCTGCCCATGTTCTCCCACATGCCATGCCACCCCTGACTATCCAGCCTCGGAGCAGATCTCCGGGTGGTAGTCTTAAATAGTCGCTTAACCCTAAACAAAACCTGGAACGTACTCAGGAGACATAACACTAGGAACATGCTGGTTTGAGCATCCCAAGGATATTCAAAATTCTCAAAAGCTGTCATACCTGGCCCAAAGGAGAAAAGGGAGGCAAAAGAGCTGGGGAAAGTGTCCCCCCTGGTTTCCCCCACAGGCTGGGTGTAATTATTAATAAACTCAGAGAGACGGTGCCCAATGTACAGACAGGACAGCAGAACTGCATAAACACCCCACAATAGCTGTCTGAACAGTGATGTTATCATATCATAAACAGATATCGCACAGGACAGCGGAATGATAATCCTGATCCCTGTTCCAGACATGATAAACAGCATCACAGGGAGTACATAAACCATATAGGAATTTACATAACACAGCCATGAGAACAAACCAAGCAACATGGTGACCAGTGACTATTTACCTAATAAATACCTACAAAAATTCGTTTTTTCCAAGCTCTAGTTGGATTCTGTCGTTATCTCAACCCTCGAGCCCCACGTTGGGCGCCAAAAAGGACTGTCGTGGTTTTGCCTCAGACGGCAACAAAGAACCATGTGCCGCTCGCTTGGCTCTTCCCAATACAGGAAGACTCAGAAGAAAAAGGCAAGACTCTGGGGTTGAGACAGGGGCAGTTTAACAGAACAGCAAAGGGAACAAGCAAAACAACAACAATAACAGGGACAGAGGAATACAGAAACGCGGTTACGAAACCGCCACTCACCAACGGGACCCGGGACGCCTCAGCCCGCTCCAAGCGGCGACTCCCTGCCCCCTCCCCTCGGCATTTCAAGGTGGGCATGGATCACGTGGTATGGAATACCAGAGAAAATTAACCCTATCCCCGCCGGAACCGGGACACGCCTGGTACAGGGAATCGCAGATGTTGCATTCTTCGCATGCCAGATGCGGCTGTATTCTACCTCAGAAGCCTCTTGATTTTATGATTTTCCTTAATGTGTGAGCAATGCTATATTTTTGTATTCTTTGGCCAATTTAGTAATTATTCCACAGGGGGTAGCGGATGATAACAGTGTTTTTGGTCTTTATAATGGTGTGTTCACTATTTTAAGCATTGTAATATTCACTTTGAAAGCTGTATGCTCATGAGAGATGAGGTAACAGAGCATATCTTTGCCTAGGCAACACTGGGTTTATTCTCTACTTCACTAAGCGACAATGTTAGAAGCGGCAGCAATACAAATCTTGTTATACTCTATTGAACTAATGAGAAAAATATTCAGAAGAATATTTTGTGAACTAACAAGTAATACAAGGGGGCCTGGTTTGAGGTAAAACAGAAGCAATTTTACATTGCAACGCCTCTTCTAACTAACTGAAGTTTATGGTGCATCTGTCATTCATTTTAGTGGCCAGTCTGGCCCAAATCACAACAGATTTATAGGTTGGGCACCAATAAATCTCCCAGAAGGGAGATGAGGAACAGAAACAAAGAGACTTATGAGTTTAGAAAAAAACCAAACTACTTCAATGAAAATATTAATAATAAAATACAGATAAAATAATGAAATAGATCAAACCAGTATCAAGCTCCCAGGATGACGATCATGTCACTGACAGGCACTGAGGAAGTCCCAGACAGAAACTGGATTCCAGATCTGGAGTCAGGAACATATAAATCAGGATCAAATGCAGACAAACAGAGTCCTCCTTGGATGCTGGCCATTGAAGAAAGAGGGCTAAGCCTTTGATCCCTCAGCTTTTATACTGAGCATGAGGCAGATGGGATGGAATACCCTGTTGATCAGTTTCGATTCACCTGTCCTTTCCGCTCCTCCCCACAGGTGCAACCCCTCTACACTTTTTCACTTCTGACCCTCCAACAGGACATATGACAAAGTTAGCTGGCCTTGGTTGTTATAGCAATAAGTATAAGCAAGAGCCTCTCTGCATACCATTCCTTGGCATAAATTAGAAGCAATCAGGTCTTATCAGTCTCCAGGAGCAAACCAGAGTTTTAAAAATACATCGTTAATTTAAGAGAGTTCAGTTAGTTAGGAGAAGCTTAGCTGCAAAGTAAAATTACTGAACAGAAAATTGGTTGTTTTACCTCAAATCAGGACACCTTGTAATACTTGTTAGTTCACAAAATATTCTTCTGAAAATTTCCTAGGAGCAGAACTAAGTAGCACACTAGTACTGAAGCAGTATGCATATGGACATATGTGTGGTGGGTTGACCCAAAGCTGCTCTATCACTGCCCTCCTCAAATGGACAGGGGTGAGAAAAATATAACAAAAGGCTCATGGGTCAAGATAAGGACAGGGAGAGATCACTCACCAGTTACCGTCATGAACAAAACAGACTTGACTTGGGGAAATGAATTTAATTTATAGCCAATCAAATCAGAGTAGGATAATGAGAAAAGAAAAGCTAAATATTAAAACATCTTCCCCCCATCCCTCCCTTTTTCCCAGACTCAACTTCACTCCCAATTTTCTCTACCTCCTCCTCCCCCAGTGGTGCATGGGGATAGGGAATGGGGGTTGTGATCTGTTCATCAGACTTTGTTTGTGCCACTCCTTCCTCCTCAGCGGGGAAGACTCCTCACACTCTTCCTCTGCTCCAGCGTGGGGTCCCTACCACAGGAGACAGTTCTCCAACGTGAGTCTTTCACACGGTCTGCAGTTCTTCATGAACTGCTCCAGCATGGGTCCCATCCATCCACCTGCTCCAGCATGGGGTCCTCCATGGGCTGCAGGGGGACAGGCTGCCTCACCATGGTCTTCACCACAGGCTGCAGGGGAATCTCTGCTCCAGCACCTGGAGCACCTCCTCCCCCTCCTTCACTGACCTTGGTGTCCACAGAGTTGTTTCTCTCACTTCTCTCTTCTGGCTACAGCTGCTGTTGCGTAGTTACTTTCTCCCCTTCTAAAATATAGAATCATAGAATGGTTTAGGTTGGAAGGGACCTTAAAGAATATCTTGTTCCAACTCCCTGCCATGGTCAGGGACACCTTCCACTAGACCAGGTTACTCAAAGCCCCCTCTAACCTGGCCTTGAACACTTCCAGGGATAGGGCAGCCACAATTTCTCTGGGCAACCTGGGCCAGTGCCTCACCACCCTCAGAGTAAAGAATTTCTTCCTAATATCTAATCTAAATCTACCCTCTTTCAGTTTGAGGCCGTTACCCCTCATCCTATCACTACACTTCCTGATAAAGAGTCCTAATCCAGCTTTCCTGTAAGCCCATTACGTACTGGATAGCTGCTATAACATCTCCCCAGAGTCTTCTCCTCTCCAAGCCGAACAACCCCAACTCTCTCAGCCTGTCCTCATAGCATAGGTGCTCCAGCCCTCTGATCATCTTCGTGGCCCTCCTCTGGACCTGTTCCAACAGGTCCATGTCATTCTTATGTTGGGGGCTCCAGATCTGGACTCAGTACTCCAGGTGGGGTCTCACCAGAGCAGAGCAGAGGGGCAGAATCACCTCCCTGAGCCTGCTGGCCACGCTTCTTTTGATGCAGCCCAGGATATGGTTGGCTTTCTGGGCTGCAAGCACACATTGCTGGCTCCTGTTGAGGTTCTCGTCTACCAGCAGCCCCAAGTTTTTCTCCTCAGGGCTGCTCTCAATCCATTCTCCACCCAGTCTGTATTTGTGCTTGGGATTGCCCTGACCCAGGTGCAGGACCTTGCACTGGGCCTGGTTGAACTTCATGAGGTTTGCACAGGCCCACCTCTCTAGCCTCTCCAGGTCCCTCTGGATGGCATCCCTTCCCTCCAGTGTGTCGACTGCGCCACACAGCTTGGTATCATTGGCAAACTTGCTGAGGGTGCACTCAATCCCAACAATCATGTCACCAACAAAGATGTTAAATAGTTCCAGTCCCAGTACCAACCCCTCATCACTGCTCACCACTTGGACATCAAGTCATTGACTGCAACTCTTTCAGTGTGACCACTGTCGTGGTTTAGCCTCAGACGGCAACAAGGAACCATGTGCCACTCACTCGGGCTTTTCCCAATACGGGAAGAATCAGAAGAAAAAGGCAAAACTCTTGGGTTGAGACAAAGGCAGTTTAACAGAACAGCAGAGGGAACAAGAAAACAACAACAACAACACGGATAGAGGAATATACAAACACGATTACAGAACTGCCACTCCCCGCCGCTCACCAACCTGACCGGGATGCCCCCCACCTGCTCCAAGCAGCAACTTCCTGCCCCCTCCCCAGCAGCTCAGGGTGGGCATGGCTCACATGGGATGGAATACCTGTGTCCTGAGGAGAATTAACCCTATCCCCGCCGGAACCAGGGCAACCATCCAGCCAGTTCCTTATCCACAGAGCAGTCCATCTGTCAAATCCATCTCTCCAATTTAGAGACCAGGATGTCATGCGGGACAGTGTCAAATGCTTTGCTCTTGTCCACGTAGATGATGCCTGTTGCTCTCCCCTTATCCACCAGTGCTGTAATGCTGTCGTAGAAGGCCACCAAATACGTCAGGCACGATTTGCCCTTAATGAAGCTATATTAGCTGTCACCAATCACCTTATTTTCCATGTGCCTTAGCAGAGATTCCAGGAGGATCTGCTCCATGATCTTGCCGGGCACAGAGGTGAGACTGACCGGCCTGCAGTTCCCCAGGTCTTTCTTTTTTCCCCTTTTTGAAAATGGGGGTTATGTTTCCCCTTTTCCAGTCAGCAGGAAGTTCACCAGACTGCCACAGCTTTTCAAATATGATGGATAGTGGCTTGTCAACTTCATCCGCCAGTTCCCTCAGGACCCGTGGATGGATTTCATCAGGTCCCATGGACTTGTGCACCTTCAGGTGGTCTCCTCCTACAGTGGGCTGTTCCTCATTCTCCCAGTCCATGCCTTTGCCTTCTGCAACTTGAGTGGTGTGGCTAGAGCCCTTGCCAGTGAAGGCTGAGGCGAAAAAGTCATTGAGTACCTCAGCCTTGTACATGTCATGGGTGACCAGGTCTCCCATTTCCTTCTGGAGTGGGCCCACATTTTCCCTAGTCTTCCTTTTGTCACCTATAGAAGCCTTTCTTGTTGCCCTTGACGTCCCTGGCCAGATTTAACTCTATCCGGGCTTCAGCTTTCCTAACCTGATCCCTGGCTGCTTGGACAATTTCTCTGTATTCCTCCCAGGCTACCTGCCTTTGCTTCCACCCTCTGTAGCCTTCCTTTTTCTGTTTGAGCTTGTCCAGGAGCTCCCTGTTCATCCATGCAGGCCTCCTGGCATTTTTGCCTGACTTGCTCTTTGTCGGGATGCATTGCTCCTGAGCTTGGAGGTGGTCCTTGAATATTAACCAACTTCCTTGGGCCCCTCTTCCTTCCAGGGCTTTATCCCACATTACTCCATCAAACAGATCCCTGAAGAGGCCAAAGTCTGCTCTCCTAAAGTGTAGGGTAGCAAGCTTACTGTGCGCCCTCCTCACTGGCACTGCAGCCAAGACTGCCCTTGAGCTTGACATTCCCCACCAGCCCCTCCTTGTTGGTGAGAACAAGGTCCAGCATGGCACCTCTTTTCATTGGCTCCTCTATCACTTGGAGAAGTAAGTTGTCATCAACGCATTCCAGGAACCTCCTGGATTGCTTATGCCCTGCTGTGTTGCCCCTCCAACAGATATCGGGGTGGTTGAAGTCCCCCATGAGGGCCAGGGCCTGTGAACGCAATGCTGCTCCTATCTGTCTATAGAAGTCCTCAACCACTAGGTCTTCCTGGTCAGGTGGCCTATGGCAGACCCCCACTGTAACATCACCTGTCCCTACCCTCCCTTTAATCTTGACCCATAAGCTCTTGGTTGGCTCCTCATCCATCCCCAGGTGGAGCTCCATGCACTCCATCTGGTCCTTGATAAAGAGGGCAACACCCCCCCTCATCTCCCCTGCCTGTCCTTCCTGAAGAGTCTGTATCCTTCTACTCCAACACTCCAGTCATAGGAGCCATCCCACCCACCATGTCTCCACGATGCCAATTAGATCATAGTCTTGCAGGCACGCGCATGCCTCTAGCTCCTCTTGTTTGTCCCCCATGCTACGTGCATTTGCATAGAGACATTTAAGTTGGGCCCCTTGGACTTCCTGGCTGGAGTGGCTAGTTTTCCTTTAAGCTGCGCTCCAGGTGCTCTCCTGCTGACCTGCAATCCATGCCCAGGTTCTGGGCCTCTACTACTGGTATTAGCATCGTATGGGTAGGAGTAGGATGGATTCCAGTTCTCCTCCCCCAGAAACTCTAGTTTAAAGCCCTCTTCACAAGCTTGGCAAGCCTGACAAAAAAATGTTCTTCCCCTTTTCTGACAGGTGGACCCCCTCAGGCCCCAATAGACCAGGTTTCTCAAAGTGAGTCCCATGATCTAAGCCAAACCCCTGGCTGTGGCACCAGTCCTGTAGCCAGTTATTGATTTGCCAGATTTGCCTGGCCCTATCAACCCCCTTCCCTTTGACCAGGAGGATCAATTAGAAAACTACCTGTGCCCCAGAGTCCCTGACTGCTGCTCTTGATAGTCTTCAGGCTGCCCCCATCTGCATCACTGGTGCCCACATGGAACAGCAGCAGCAGATAATAGTCTGAGGACTGCACAAAGTTTAGTAGTCTCTTGGTGGCATCCCTGATACAAGCCCCTGGCAAGCAGCACACCTCCCTAGGGAGTGCATCAGGTCAGCAAATGAGTGCCTCTGTACCTCTCAGAAGAGAGATGCCTACAACTATCACCCATTACCTTTTCTTAGCTGTACTGGTTGCTATACATGGAGCATATCAGGTAGTCTTACTCAGCTCCAGCACCTCTCCTGATACAGTAGGTTTTCCCTCTTCACTCTGCAGAGCAGTGAAGCAATTCTGCAAGGGCACCTCAGTTTTGGGGGGAAGTCTCTTCCTCCTGCTGGTCTTTGCGGTTACAAGCTTCTATTCTGTGTTACTGGCCTCCCTTCCTTCTGTGTGTGCCAGCATGGGAGTTTTTAACTGTTTGGCTATAGGCTGTGGGCAGTGCTTGTACCCAGCTGTCTATCTCCTTCTCAGCCTCCCTGATTCCATGCAGCCTCCTCACTGCCTCCTGCAGCTCAGCCACCTGCTGCAGGAGGTCCTCCACCTGGGCACACCTTTTGCAGGCAGATGTGCTGCCAATCCCTGCCCCAGGAGAAAGGTCGAGGCACCTCCTGCAGCCTGAGGTCAGCACTGCAGACTCTCCCTTCAGCAGTCCCATCCGGGTGGAGGCATCGGCCACTGCTGGGGCGGATGATGCAGAGACCCGAGCCTGAGCTGCAGCCTTTGCTCTCAGATAAGTGTCTACCGTTCTGCCTTGAGCACCCTTGACCCGTGTAGATAGTCACAGAATGGTGCTCGACTAGTGGAATGCTCCTCCTTCAAAGAGGCACCCTTCCGTGCAAACTGCCATACCCTGATCACTCACGCTCCCTAGGGTGCTTTTTTTTAATATGCAGTGGGTGGTCACCGTTGCTCTAGTAACATCCACGCCTCATCAGCACCTCCCGTGAGAGTTGCCGGCTCCCGGCGTGTTCTTACCTCAGGAAAACCACCTGGGCTCCGAGTTCTGCCGCTCCGCTGCCGGTCGGGTCGTCCCAGCTCCGGAGTAGCTCCCCTCAGCGACTGGCAGTTAGTTTCCATTACCCCACGTTTAAATCTCCCACCGTTGCTCTGGCAATGCCCCCACCTCGTCAGCGCCTCCCACGAGAGCTGCCGGCTCCTGGCGGGTCTCCCCGCTACCCTGGCGCGTCCTTACCTCAGAAAAACCACCTGTGCGCCAAGCTTTGCCCCTCCGCTGCGAGTCAGCCCGGCTCCAGAGCAGCTCCTCTCGCCCGGGAGACCAGCTCCAGCGCTCATTTTTGGAGCTTTTGGAAGCCGGGAAAAGCGGCAAGCCCAGGCCGGTATCCGGCAGTTCCGGGGGGCGGAGGCAGCACCCCCGACGGCAGATCTAAACGAGGCATGCTGGGGCTACTCCTCCCTCGTAAAAGAAGCCCTTTCAGAAGAACGCCGACTAGGTCGCTGCGCACTGAGCAAGCAAGCAGCGAGTGGGTGTCGCCTGGGCGTCACCCGGGGAGTCACCTGGGAGCACCACGACAAGGGTGGGCTTCCTGGGCGGGCGAACAGGGTGCGGCACAAGAGTCCGGTCGCAGCAGTTTGCATAGCAGTTCACACGGGAGAGCGCTGAAAGACTGCCAACTCGGCCAGGAAGCGATGGTATCCATTCGGAAGAAAACCATGGCATCCGTGAGCTCTGCACCCACCAGCTCTGATGCAGCTTCCCAGATGGAGCTCCTGTGGGAATATGCTGCCACCCAGATGTCGGGCTGCAGGGCGTACCCTGCTCTTATGCCGATGTCAGACTGCAGTAGTGGGCATGCCTGTGGGAGATGTGCCCAGGGAGAGGAGCTCCGAGCTCCTCTGCTTAGTGATGGAGCTCAGGGAGGAGGTAAGCAGGTTGAGGGCCGTCAGGGAATGCTAGAGGGAGAGATAGATGCTTGGAGTAGCACCCTGCCTCCTGTGATAGAAACCAAGCAGGCAGACAGAACCCCTGCTACAGAGAACTCTCTGTCCTCTCTCCACCCGACTGAATGTGGTGACTTGGAGAATAGGGGGCAATGGCAAGAAGTTCCTGCCCAGCGCAACAGGCGCCGCAGTTGCAACTGCCCAGTGACTACCCCACCTTCCCAGATGCCATTGTGTAACAGGTGCAGTGTTCTGCAAGGGAACCTGGACAATGATGAGCATGATAGTTCCTCCACCTCGGAGGAAGGTCTAGTTGGACAACCCCCTGCATCAAAACCTCTGCGGTAAAGAACAAAAGATGGGTCATTGTCATAGGTGACTCCCTACTGAAGGGAGTGGAAGGCCTGATATGCAGGCTGGACCTGGTACATAGGGAGGCCTGCTGCCTCCCTGGGGCCCAGGTCAAGGATGTGAAGAGGAAGCTTCCTTTCCTGGTACGGCCCTCAGATTATTACCACCTTTTGATCTTTCAGGTAGGCAGTGACGAAGTAGCGAGAAGAAGTCCGAGGGCAATGGCTGGTCAAGGGATCAGGAGCGCAAGTTGTGTTCTCCTCTATCCCTCCAGTTGAGAGGAATGATGAGGGGGTAAATAGGAAGAGTCAGCAGATCAATGCCTGGCTCCAAGCCTGGTGCTGCTGTCAGGACTTTGGGTTCTTTGACCAAGGCCTGATTTACAAGACACCGGGCCTGCTGGTAACAGGTGGGAATAGCTTATCTTGCAGGGGGAAAAGGGTTCTAGGACAAGAGTTATCAGGGCTCATTGAGAGGGCTTTAAACTAGATTTGAAGGGGGGTGGGGATGGTACTGGGCTTGCTAGAGAGGTGCCTGCGTGTAGTAGCTCAGCACTTGTGGGGGAGTGTGCCAGTATTTCTGAGAGCCAGAAGGCCTATCACCCCTCAAGGGTGGAAACTACACACACAGCTCCCTCTCTGAAATGCTTATACACCAGTGCACAGAGCACGGGGAATAAGCAGGAAGAGCTGGAGATCTGTGTGCGGTCGAAGGGCCATGATCTCATTGCAATTACTGAGACATGGTGGGACAGCTCGCATGACGGGAATACTGTCATGGATGGCTATGTCCTTTTCAGGAAAGACAGGCCGGCGAGGCAAGGTGGTGGAGTTGCTCTTTGTGTGAGAGAGCAACTGGAATGTATCGAGCTCTCCCTGGGGACAGATGAAGAGAGAGTTGAGAGCTTGTGGGTAAGGGTTAAGGGGCAGGCTAATATGAGGGACACTGTTGTGGGTGTTTATTACAGGCCACCTGATCAGCATGGGGAAGCTGATGAGGCCTTCTACAGGCAGCTGAAGGTAGCCTCACAATCGCAGGCCTTGGTTCTCATGGGGGACTTCAATCACCCTGATATCTGCTGGGAAGACCACACAGCCAGGCATGCACAGTCCAGGAGGCTCCTCCAGTGCATTGATGATACAGAGGTGGTGCAGGAGCCAACAAGGAGAGGAGCACTCCTGGACCTGGTACTGACAAACACAGAGGGACTGGTGGAGGACATTAAGGTTGGGGGCAGCCTTGGCTGTAGTGATCATGAAATGATAGAGTTCAGGATCATGGGTACTACGCACAAAACAACAAGTAAAATCGCAACCTTGGACTTCAGGAGGGCTAACTTTGACCTCTTCAAGAAACTGCTTTGACAGATCCTGTGGGCTATGGCTATGGAGGGTAGGGGGGCTCGAGAGAGCTGGTTGGCATTCAAAGACCAGTTCCTCCAAGCTCAGGATCGGTGCATCCCTAAGAGCAAGAAATCGGCCAAGGGACGCAGGAGACCTGCATGGTTGAGCAGGGAGTTTCTGAAAAAGCTCAAGTGGAAGAAAGAAGTTTACAGTAAGTGGAAGAATGGACTGACCACTTGGGAAGATTACAAGAATGCTGTCAGAGTATGCAGGGATGAAATGAGGAAAGCCAAGGCCTCCTTGGAATTAAACCTGGCAAGGGATGTCAAGGTCAACAGGAAGAGCTTCTGAAGTATATTGGAGGCAAAAGGAAAGCTAGAGAAGTTGTGGGCCTGCTGTTGAACGAGACAGGAGCCATGGTGACGAAGAATGTGGAGAAGGTGGAGCTACTGAATGCCTTCTTTGCTTTGGTCTTTACTGCTCGGCCCAGCCCTCAGGAGTCCCAGACTTTGGAGAAAGTAAAAGGGAAAGTCTGGACAAAGGAAGACTTCCCCTTGGTTGAGGAGGATCAAGTGAGAGATCAATTAAGTAAACTGGATATCCACAGGTCCATGGGTCCTGATGGGATACACCCAAGAGTGCTGAGGGAGCTGGTGGAAGTCATTGCTGGGCCGCTCTCCATCATCTTTGAAAGGTCCTGGAGAACAGGCGAGGTGCCTGAGGACTGGAGGAAAGCCAATGTCACTCCAGTCTTCAAAAAGGGCAAGAAGGAGGACCCGGGGAACTACAGGCCGGTCAGCCTCACCTCCATCCCTGGAAAGATGATGGAACAGCTCGTTCTGGGCGTCATCTCAAGGCATGTGGAGGAAAAGAAAGCTATCGGAAGTACTCAACATGGATTCACCAAGGGGAAATCATGTCTGACTAATCTGATAGCCTTCCATGATGGCATGACTGGATGGATAGATGAGGGGAGGGCAGTAGATGTGGTCTACCTTGACTTCAGCAAGGCGTTCGACACGGTCTCCCACAGCATCCTCGTAGGGAAGCTTAGGAAGTGTGGGCTAGATGAATGGACAGTAGGGTGGATGGATAGATAACTGGTTGAAAGACAGAGCTCAGAGGGTCGTGATTAGGGGCACAGAGTTTAGTGACAAATGGTGTTCCCCAGGGGTCAGTACTGGGCCCAGTCCTCTTCAATATATTCATCAATGACCTGGATGAAGGGATAGAGTGCAAATACAGATACAAAACTGGGATGGGTGTCTGACACACTAGAAGGCTGTGCTGCCATACAGCGAGACCTGGACAGGCTGGAGAGTTGGGCAAAGAGGAACCTTATGAAATTCAACAAAGGCAAGTGTAGGGTGCTGCACCTGGGGAGGAATAACCCCATGCACCAGTACAGGTTGGGGGCTGACCTGCTGGAGAGCAGCTCAGCTGAAAGAGACCTGGGAGTCCTGGTGGACAACAGGATGACCATGAGGCAGCAATGTGCCCTTGTGGCCAAGAAGGCCAATGGCATCCTGGGGTGCATCAAGAAGAGTGTGGCCAGCAGGTCGAGGGAGGTCATCCTCCCCCTCTACTCTGCCTTGGTGAGGCCGCACCTGGAGTACTGTGTCCAGTTCTGGGCTCCCCAGTTCAAGAGGGACAGGGAACTGCTGGAGAGGGTGCAGCAAAGGGCTACCAAGATGATTAGGGGACTGGAACACCTCTCTTATGAAGAAAGGCTGAGGGACTTGGGTCTTTTCAGTCTGGAGTAGAGAAGACTGGGGGGGGGGGGGGGGGGTCTTATCAATGCTTATAAATACTTAAAGGGTGGGTGTCAGGAGGATGGGGCCAGGCTCTTTTCAGTGGTGCCCGGGGACAGGACAAGAGGTAATGGGCACAAACTTGAGCAAAGGGAGTTCCACCTAAACATGAGAAGGAACTTCTTTCCTTTGAGGGTGGCAGAGCACTGGAACAGGCTGCCCAGAGAGGTGGTGGAGTCTCCAACTCTGGAGACATTCAAAACCTGCCTGGATGCGTTCCTGTGCAACCTGCTTTAGGTGACCTTGCTGTGGCGGGGGGTTGGGCTAGATGATCTCCAGAGGTCCCTTCCAACCCCATCATTCTGTGATGACTGACCTCAGTGCTACACAGCGCTCACAGAGGCGCTGCCACCGTCGCTGATTGGCTCACCTTTGGCCAGTGTCGAGTATGTCTTGGAGCTGTCTGGCTTTGGCTAAATCAGGGAAACTTCTAGCAGCTTCTCACAGAAGCCACCCCTGTAGCCCCCCCCCCACTACCAAAACCTTGCCATGCAAACCCAGTACAATATGCCAGTGTGAACTGTTTAACTTTTTGTCGAGGTTCATTTTAAAAAAAAGTAGGATTGAAAAACTGTGGTTTGAACATTTTTTCACGTAGTATTTCATTCCATCAAAAAAAGGAAAAAGCCTGCGTATTATCTTTGACAGTCATCTGTCATAATAGTCCAAAACTCTTTTGGAGATTTATTGTTGTAACTTTACAGTACTTTGAACCATCACTGGAAAATAAAGGACTGTTTTAAGGTGAGAAAATAGCATTGCTTTAGTTAGCATTCAGCAAACACTCTTTTCTGACAAGGAATGTGTACAGGGAGAATGAATCTGGTGTTGATCGCTGAAAGTAATGGATCACTGAATTCCTGCATTAATCTGCCCCTCTGGTGTATATACATTATAAAAATTCAAGCATGTTGCAGATTGCCTGCCTACCATACAACTAGAATGTGAAAGATTTACAGGGTAAATTGCTATTGACATACACCAGGGCAGTGAGACTGAACAAGAATTGCTGTATTCAGCTTACTGCAAACATCAGCTTTGCCTTTTCATGTCTTCAGTCTTCCTGAGGCTAAAGTTCTTTACAAGGACAATGTTATGTGTTTTGGATTAATCAAAAGCCTTGGTCGTTTGAAAGGTCACGTATGCAAGGAACAGCAAAATCTCTTTTTTTAAATGATCTGTGTGTTGGCTTTTGTGGAGAATTCAGGGAATCAAAATCTCTAGAAGCCATTAATGGAAATGTATGTCTAAAAGAAAACATAACAGCAGTAAACCTATTATAGTCTTTGAATCCAAGCTCCTACTGATGCGGCGTTGTGTGGGGATACATTTGACTGATTTTCACAGTCAGTCAGTTGTATTTTTGCACTACAGAGTCTTTTGCAAAACATTATTGTTATCAAGGACAAGATCTCTTCTCTTGTTGCTTAAAAAATTCCTTATAACTAGAAGATGAGACAAAAGCAAACCAGATAAAAAAGTCTAAGAATAAAATAAGTGGCTTTGGTAATGAGAAGGATTTGAATGCACAGATTTTCATAGAATGAAAAATCACATCTGGCTGCAGTAAAATGAAGGGTTTTACATTCTTAAGCAAAGAAACTCTGGTAAGGCTCTGGAGCAAAAGTCTGCAAAACAAGGCTGAATGAGTTCTCTTTACACTGGTATGACAATATTTCTCCAGGTTGTATTTCTTAATTCATCAATTTCTTATATTCCACCTTTGCAGACTATGCAATTAATTCCTTCAGTGAAGCTTAATATTTTTACTGTATATTTTGTTTTTCAAACATCTTCAATATCCTGCTGATATAAGGGGAACCAATTGACCCTCAACTCATAATTTTTCAAAGCTAAGATCTTTTAGAGTCCTTAATGAATTAACATCCTCTGACATTTGAATTACTAGTATTTGCAAAGTTGCTATGGTGACAAATATAGTTCTGGTTAAATAATAGTAATAATCCTATCTTGCTAACCACAGATTCCAGAAGACTCAGCATGGTTCCAAAAGTACATTTCTGCCAAAATGAATGCACGGTGCCCTTTTTTCAGAGCAATTATATCTTTAGTAAAATATAAGTGTAAAGGGAAGTCCAGCCTCCTCCTTGGTCATGGTACCTTATGATAGTCTACTCAAATTACTATAATTTTTTAAACAGATTTAAAATAGCACAGTATCCATTTCTTGAAGGAAAGATCTGGACAGGCCAAAGGGAACAATTTACAGCGCAAAATGGCTGGGGTTTGCTTCAGCTTCTTTTTGGTCATTCTGATGAAGTAAAACAACCCTAAAGGCAGTGTGATCCTTCCCTTTAAAATTCCTCTGCCCAGCACTGCAGACCCATCACTCGTGACTTAATGGTAAACTACAGCAGACTGCTTTGACTCCTGACAGGGGGGGCTGGGCCTGTGGGCATTGGCATTGGAGCCAATGGGTACAAAGACAGCCTGTAGTGGTTTTTGCCTGTGTCCATCCCTCTGGTCTCACACTAAGCAAACCCTGCTGGGGAGATCTGATCCATTTTTTGTCTTTCATTAGAAATGGTTGTCAGACTACATCGTGGTCTTTTCTGTGCATGAAGCATTTTGCAGACAGGAATCTGAATATGTAGAGATAACAGCTGTGTTATGAGAAGGGATCACTAGTGAATTTAACACCCACATGGACCAGCTTCCAAAACACAGGTGACACATTTTTGAAGCTATTCTTGTATTCATATTCTTCTCTCACAGAGATCTAGGGCTCTCATACACAACAGGATTCCCTTCCGGGGCACCCTCTCCTAAATCTGTAGTTAAGCAGGTTAGTTTCTATACCAGTGCAGTTTTCCTAAGCACCCTGTATTGTCCAAGTAGAGAGAGAAAGATATTCTCTACATCTCTTTCTCTCACCATTGATCATATGGGGACAGAAGAGAGGTTCATATCCTACCAAGCACTTGAGTCAGAGCCTAAAGCTAGGCATAGTCACAAGTCCAAGGCACAGTGTAAGTGCTTAGAGTAAGCTTACTGAACCCTGCGTCACTTTCAAGGGTAGTTAGAAGGGGGTAGCAATATCACTCCTGGCTGAGCCTGGAGCCAGGATGTGGATCTTTCCTTGCTACAGAGCAGGTCTGAGTATCAGCAGAGTGGTGGCAGTCAGCAGCTGAGAGGTTCTACAAGCATGCTCCTAAGTTGCCCATTAGTCTCATCACATTCAAATTGCAGAAGAGCGCTTTGTAGGATGAGCTGTTTCACCATCTGCACTCAAGGTTGCATGGTGTTTCAAGGCCTCAGATACTCCAATTCATCTGTAGTCAAGGTTAGGGCTTTTATAATTTAAATGGAAAGTAAATTAAAATTCAAACTCGGGCCCTATCAATGGCTTCATGTACAATGTAAATGTCATGCTGGTAGATCAAAGAGCTATAGTGGAATGTGCTGGAGAGAAACAACAGAAGGAAGACAGAATGGCTTTGAAGTTTTGCTGATAAATTTAGATCCTAGTTTTAAAAGGTGAAAGATAAGAAAGGAATAAGCTTTTGATTTTGTTTCGAAGCTCTGGGTTTAGATGATAAGGTTTGCATTAAAATGTGAAATTTTTTTTTTTAATTGTGTGGGAGAAGTGTCACTGCTTCTTTCTAAAAATATAGGAAGAATGTTGATAGCAGGAGAAAATGCTAAAAGACTGTCTTGTTTTAACAAGCAAAAGTAAAACCCATGTTGATATTATTCCTGTAATAATAATTCCTGACAGATAATCCTTAGTTTATTTCAAATCCAGAATTAAACAGAATCATGTTACCCTAGATGTCAAAATCAGTAGTTTCTTTTTTGCCTTGTTACATTTCTGTTTGAAATTGATTTAAGGGGAATTTGCTTTGTTTTTACTTCTCCCTCTCTCTCTGTCTCTCTCCTAAGGTCAACTCAAATCAAAACGTACTCTTGGGATAATGCCCAGATTATTTTGGTTGGTAACAAATGTGACATGGAGGATGAACGGGTAATCTTCACTGAGAGAGGCAAATATTTAGCAGAGCAACTTGGTAAGAAAAGAAATTACAAATTTTATATTATTATTATTAAAACTGACTGTGGTAAAGGGTCAGTCTGGCTTCTGGTTAACACGTGTGTAACTGAGATCTCCTTGTCACTATTCTTATATAGGTGTTTAGGGGAAAGAATGACTGCATGGGAAACAGCGATGGTGACATTTCACAGTATACCACCTGTGCTGGATCTAATCCCATGCTGGTGTTTCTTAATTTATGTATTTTCATAGATTGCTGATCTCATTTTTTTAAAGAATAATTTTTTAAAAATAATTTTTCTAGTTGTACAATTGCTTGTCCTGGTAAATAATACCATCAGAATAACATATCCTCCCTTCACATCTGTCTAAATAAGCATTACAGCACACCTCAAAAGTATCCATTAAAAATAACCATAAATTAGTCCTTGAAAGGTGACAGAAAAGATTTAACAGGTTACATCCAGAAAAATTGCCAACATTTGTGAAGAACTGAGCTTTTTAAATGTTTGCAACAAAACCAAAATGGTTGCCATTGCACCTGCTTTAACAGGTGTCCTGGTTCCGGCGGGGATAGGGTTAATTCTTCCTGGTATTCCATGCCATGTGAGCCATGCCCACCCTGAGCTGCCGGGGGAGGGGGCAGGAAGTCGCCGCTTGGAGCGGGCTGGGGCGTCCCGGGTTGGGTCGGGTCGGGTCGGTGAGTGGCGGGGAGCGGTGGTTCCGTAATTGTGTTTGTATATTCCTCTATCCGTGTTATTGTTGTTTGCTTGTTCCCTTTGCTGTTCTGTTAAACTGCCTTTGTCTCAACCCCGGAGTCGTGCCTTTTTCTTTTGAGTCTTCCTGTATTGGGAAGAGCCGAGCGAGCAGCACGTGGTTCTTTGTTGCCGTCTGAGGCTAAACCACTACAACAGGGTATATTTTTCTTTGCAGAAATACCAGTCATCTTATATATATTTCTATAATCTGTTCTTCCCTTTGTGAGAAGAATTGTTTATATGTTTTCTGTACAGCTGCAATCATTTCTTAAATCTTCTCCGAGATTGTGGGAGGTGATGTCAGGAAAAGCAGAAGAATGAGTTTCCCTGAATTGTAGTAAATGCTCTGGGACTTTTTCTTTCTCTGACAGTGAGTTTATATCATCTCTTGTGGACAACTTTTAAAAATAACGATATAAACTTTTGTGTCCAGCAAGACATTTTAAGACTGTGGGGCCTTTGAATGCCATGATCTCCAATGTTGGTTGCAGCCTCAATTACAAACAAGCACAATACATGTGAGTGCTGTACAAAGAACACATTGTGAAACACTCTGTTCTCAAGTGTGGTTTTATTTTTAGGCCTGATTTATTTGAAGTCACTGAGAAAATGAATACATGTACGTTTTGGGCAGGGTTTTCAAAAGGTCAAAAAGAACACTGGGCATTTAGCCCTCTGGGAATCATGGTGTCCTGTTGAGAATAGCATTATTGGAAAAATATGGCTGCTGACCTCTTTGAAAAGTGTGGTCTTCAATTTTATTAAGGAGGTGTAATCAATCATTTCTTTAAATCTCAGTGCTGGTTTATTTCTCAAGTGTAACGCCAAACAAGTGGTTTAGATCAACTGGCAATAGGTCTCATTACCTACTAAAGTCTGGCTAAACTAGTCAAGCATCCTGTGGTAGCTCTGAGTAGCTCTCCTCATAACACTAACAGTAGTTCACAAAAGAGAAGGAATGGTTAATAAAACCAGATCTGACCTTGAAGGGAAATTAAGAAAATGTTTATGAAGAGAGAATTTGTCTCATTTCCATTTAACATTTTTTTTAAAGTTTGTTGTTAATGACATAGAGCATAACAATGGTGATATGACCACAGATCATAGCTGCAAGCAGCATACGAACTTACCTACAGTAATGTCCAGAAGTAGAATCATAGAGTGTGTTGGGTTGGAAGGGACCTTTAAAGGTCATCTAGTCCAACCCCCCTGCAGTAAGCAGGGACATCTTCAACTAGATCAGATTGCTCAGAGCCTCATCAAGCCTGGCCTTGGATGTCTCCAGGGATGGGGCCTCCACCACCTCTCTGGGCAGCCTGTTCCAGTGCCTCACCACCCTCATTGTAAAGAACGTCTTCCTAATGTCTAATCTAAACCTACCCTGCTCTAGTTTAAAGCCATTACCCCCATCCTATCGCTACACGCCCTTGCAAACAGCCCCTCCCCAGCTTTCTTGTAGGCCCCCTTCAGGTACTGGAAGGCCGCTATAAGGTCTCCCCGGAGCCTTCTCTTCTCCAGGCTGAACAACCCCAACTCTCTCAGCCTGTCCTCACAGGAGAGGTGCTCCAGCCCTCAGATCATCTTCGTGGCCCTCCTCTGGACCCGCTCCAACAGGTCCATGTCCTTCTTGTGCTGAGGGTTCCAGAGCTGGACACAGTACTGCAGGTGGGGTCTCATGAGAGCAGAGTAGAGGGGCAGAATCACCTCTCTCGATCTGCTGGCCACGGTTCTTTTGATGCAGCCCAGGGTGCAATTGGCTTTCTGAGCTGCAAGCGCACATTGTTGGCTCGTGTCCAGCTTTTCATCCACGAGTACCCCCCAAGTCCTTTTCTGCAGGGCTGCTCTCTATCACATCATCCCTCAGCCTGTATTGATAATGAGGATTGTACCGACACAAGTGCAGGACCTTGCACTTGGCCTGGTTGAACTTCATGAGGTTTGCACGACCCCACCTCTCTAGCTCACCCAGGTCCCTCTGGATGGCATCCTGTCCCTCTGGCATGTCGATCCACCACTCAGCTTGGTGTCATCTGCAAACTTGCTGAGGGTGCACTTGATCCCACTGTCTAAATCATTAATGAAGATATTAAATAGCACCGGTCCCAGTACGGATCCTTGTAGATGCCTCGGGAAAGTATGTGCCTCGGGAAAGGTATAATAGGGCAAACATATAGTGATACTTTCCCAGACTGTAGCAAATTATGTTCGTGGGCAATATTTTTATATTCAATAGCCCTTTCATGATTTTTTTTCCATGGACTTGTCCAATGATGTCTTTGAAATCATATAAAATCTTACTATCCGCAACATCCTTTAAATATACACGAGTTGTCTGAGTTATCAGTTTCTGCTTTGAATTGACCACTTCCTAGTTTTATTTAATGTTTCTTAACTGTTATATTCTGAGAAGCAGTGAACAATTAATTGTTTCCTCTTACCTGCTCTGTACCACTGTTGGTTTTAGAGGCCTCTATCATACCCCTCCTTTTTCTCCAGGCTAAAATTCTCAGACTGTTTCATCATTCCAGACACAAAGACCATCTCACACGTCAGCCATTCCTTGTCACCCCATTCAGTACTTCTTGTAAGTGGTACATCTAATTTTGAGAAATTAGTTCATGGTTGTTTAACATATTAGCATCATTAAAAGAATAATGTTAGAATGAGATGAAAAGAGACAGGATCAAAAAAAATCAGCTGAGTCATGTAACTTTACCTTACAGAGATATCATACCAAGAAAATATAGAAATGTGACAAATCAGCCAGTAAAGACAACAAAACATAATGGTAATTGATGTGGGGATCACAGCAATCACATTTAAACAGACTAACAACACTGACAAACACCAGAGTCTTCTGTTTAGTTACAGTACACACAGGGTATTGGCGGACCAATTAAAGGCTCCTGTCCCCAGGATGTTTTTTACAGGGGGGAAATGCCAACCTGCCATTGCTTTCACATACTTGGAGCTGCATTACAGGAAAGTTACTTAATGACAATGAGAAGCAAGGGATTGTTTTTGCTCACCAAATGTCTCATGTAAACAAATAAAAAAAATTTCTTTGTCAGGAATCTAATTTGTTCCCCAAATGCACTGTTTCAAAAGGTATCTGGAAGCCACAAACAAAATCAGTACAACTGGAATTTATATGGAAACCTTCTGTTCTTAAAGACTGGAAAAGAAGGTGTTTGCTAGAGCGTTACCAGTAACTGCCTCTCATGTCTGTCTGTTCTGTCACAGATGAGAGTCTCCCTTTAACTTTTTTTTTTATTTTTAATTTGGCCACTCTAAAGGATGGATAAATATCTTAGCTTTTCTGTTAACAATGTTTACATTAGCTCTATCCAGAACAATGATAAAGCACTGTTCTTTGCTGAGATAATAATACCAAAGTCTTATTTTTGGGCTTAATGTTGTTTTAAAACTTTTCTTAATGTAGTCTAGTCCTTGGGCTTGTTTGGACAGCACAGGTCCCATCCAGCTGGTCTACAAAGCACAGCACAGTGTAACCAGATCTCCTACTATAGCTACAGTTACAGGGTATACCTTCATAGTGGTTTAGCCCCAGTATGCAGCTAAGCACCACACAGCCACTTGCTCACTTCCCCCCAGTGGAATGGGGGAGAGATTCAGAAGAGTAAAAGTGAGAAAACTCAAGGGTTGAGATAAAGACAGTTTAACAGGTAAAGCAAAATAAGGAATTCAGTCACCACTGCCCATTGGCAGGCAGGCATTCAGCCATCTCCAGGAAAGCAGGGCTCCATCACAAGTAATGGTTACTTGGGAAGACAAAAGCCATAGCTCCTTCTTCTTCCTCCAGCTTTTATTGCTGAGCGTTACATGATATGGTATGGAATATCCCTTTGGTCAGTTGGGGTCAGCTGTCCCAGCTGTGTCCCCTCTGAACTTCTTGTGCGCCTCCACTCATTGGTGGGGCTGTGTGAGAAGCAGAAAAGGCCTTGACTCTGTGTAAGCACTGCTCAGAAATAACTAAAACATCCCTATATTATCAACACTATTTTCAGCACAAATCCAAAACAAAGCCCCATAGAAGCTACTATGAAGGAATTTAACTCTATCCCAGCCAAAACCAGTACAACTTTGAAGAACAACAGTGGCCACCAGCTGCTTTCAGCCCAGTTTCTTAGGAGAGATGAGCTTTGCAATCATGCTCTATGTGCCTGTCTCTCTGAGAGAGGTCGAAATCTCAAAGATATTAACAATTCTGAGGAAGTGGACAACTTAGCAGAGGAGAAAGGTCTTGCAGTTACCCTGACTGACAGCGTGTAATGTGAATACAAACCCTATTAAATACTATTCAGAGCAGGCAAGAAGATGAGTGCCTGTCCATGCCCCCTCAGAACTGACCATGGGATGCAAATCCAAGAAAATAAGGTATCGTTAGCTCCTCTCCTTTATAGAATATGACATTATATAATATGACATTTATATAATATGACATTAATTCCCATGGCTTCCTAGACATTGACTTTTGTACACCACTGTGTTACAAAGGGAGCAGCTTCCTGCAGCCACTTCTTGCTCTGACGTTGCAGTCTCCTACTACTCCTGAAAATACTGGATTGAACGAGGCACTGGCAAGAGCAGCACTAAGGATCACAGTGTGTTAGGGATAATAGAGGATGGTCTGAGTGAGACACGATGGAAAATTACTAGTTGAACCAAACCCAGTATACATGCCGAGAAAAAGGACCTCAGTATTGTTGCTGCAAAAACTACGTGCATATCCATGAGAACCTGACCTTCAAAGAAGAAGATAACAAGAAGGGATTACAACAATGTGGTCGCGTATCAGACAGCCGCTGTTAGCAAAGCTGGATCATGAGTCGGTAAGGCTCGCTGCATGTGCTGGCCACGCATGCAGCGACTCTAGCCTGTACTTTTCTACTCAATCCAGTGCAGGATATAAGGGGGCTGTCTCG
Organism: Sterna hirundo; assembly: GCA_009819605.1. Classification (NCBI taxonomy): domain Eukaryota; kingdom Metazoa; phylum Chordata; class Aves; order Charadriiformes; family Laridae; genus Sterna; species Sterna hirundo. The sequence goes on along the minus strand of WNMW01000098.1, from coordinate 20,124 downwards.
GGCCAGGGAGGGAGACATGAGCGCACTTTGAAGATGTGAGGGACACCCTGACCGTGCTGTGCCTTGCCTTCCTCTGCTGTACCAATGGGTCTCCTCGTTTTCCTGCTGCTCAGCAGTACTACTACGATCTATGGGGTTGGTAAGACTCCCTGAAGTAACTTTTGTGACATTTGGTAACTGCTTAGCAAGGCTTCACAATAAAGCTGAATTCACTGCTTTTTTCCTCTGTAGCAAGGCTTCGCAATAAAGCACAGTTAACATTTTTTTTTCCTTTGTGTGGGCTCCGGTTTGTATGTTGGAATCTTTAAAAAAAGAACCAGTTACACACAGTTCAAACTTTGTCTTCAAGGAAGGATAGCTATTGCGAGAACACACCCTTGAAGACATCTGTTAACCATAACATCAGGGGTGGTAAATAAAATTGTCTTGGTTGTGGACAAACACTCTGAAACCAGAAGGTCTTCCTGATCAGCTGGTGACCCATTAACATAGCTCTTGTCTGTATTGGCTGTGGAATTGTGCTTAAAATGTGTTAGATAGTGTGTTCTTTTGATGTCATGTTTTCTCAGGAAGATGAGAGGGTGCAGAATGCTCTTCCCTTTGCATATGGCTCTCCTTTATGGTTTTTTTCTTCCTTATTTTTTGAAAGCAGGCATAAACAAGTGTTAACGACCATTGATGAAGGAGCTTCTTCAGAGCCAGTACAAATATGAGGCAGAGAGGGAACAAAGTCAGTAATTCAGGCTGCTTATGTATTACAGGGTGGTTATCTAAACTGCTCTGTGTGCACTATAGCTCACCAGGTGAGCAACAGCACCGTGCCAATGTCCTGACTGGCCCTTGCTGCTGTAGTGTTCTGCTGGGGCTGCTGAGAGCTTGCCAGCTTTCTTTGAATCGGTACTAGAGGGAAGAAGGTAGATAAGGGAAAGAGACATAGTATAACGACAGCAAAGGGAGAACTGAATGAAACACAAAAAAAAGGATTTAAATTAGAATATCCTGATGCATCTTCCACACACAGTGTTCATATGTTCAGGCAGCACATAGATATTTTGGATTTTTTCAGTTTCAGCTCTGTTCTGCCTTACCTACCCACTTGCCTCTCAGGCTTTGTCATATCTTTGCAGAAATCTGCTCTGCCTGGTCTCATCCACATCTTCAGTACAGATCATCATGGATAGTGGGAACATTGTGTTCTTTGAGCTCTGCTGCCCTCAGCATCACCAGGGAGTTGCCTCACTTCAGGTTCATACTCACATGGAAAATCTTTCCTCTCTGTTAATAACGAGCAGTGGGAAAAAAAAAATGAAGAAAGTATTAAAAGGCTGAATTGGGTTTGCGTGGCAAGGTTTTGGGAGTGGGGGGGCTGCAGGGGTGGCTTCTGTGAGAAGATGTGTCCTGGTTTGAGGTAAAACAGAACCAACTTTCTGTTCAGTAATTTTATTTCTTAGTTAGGCCTCTTCTAACTCTCTGAAATTAACAGCATGTTGTGTCTAAAATGGTTCATTCAGAGTGATAAGACAGTTAGTGCCAAGGAATGGTATGCAGAGAGGCTCTTGCTTATACTTATTGCTATGACAACCAAGGTCAGCTAATTTCATTATTTGCCCCATTGGAGGTTTGGAAATGGAAAAGCGTAGAGGGGTCACAGCTGCAGGGAGGAGCAGACAGGACAGGTGACCAAGAATTGACCAACAGGGGTATTCCATCCCATCTGCCCCATGCTCGGTAGAAAAGCTGAGGGATCAAAGGGTCAACTCTCTTCCTTCAATGGCTGACGTCTGAGGAGGACCTTGTCTGTTCATCTGCCTTTGATCCTGATCTGTGTGTTCCTGACTCCATCTGTGGAATTCAGTTCCCACCCATCACTGAGTCCAGTCTGGGATTTCCCCAGTGCCTGCCAGTGACATCATCATGGGAGCTTGATACAGTTTTGTATATACTGCATCTATTTCATTATTTTCCTTTTTATTTTATTATTAATATTTCATTAAAGTCGTTTAGTTTCTTCTAAACTCGTAAATCTCTATCTCTCCTCCTCCTCTCCATGCACGAGAGGCTGGAGGGGGGAGCATCTGTCACCGGCCAATTGTCCAATTTGGCCAAAACCACGACAAGATGGCAGAAGCTTCCCTCAGGTCCTATAGAGCCAGTGCCAGCTGGCTCCAAGACATACCCACCGCTGGCCAAACCTGAGCCAATCAGTGATGGTGTGCAACAGCAGCTGGGAGAGAAGAGTGAGAATATGCTAGAGAAACAACTCTGCAGACACCAAGGTCGGTGAAGAAGGAGGGGGAGGAGGTGCTCCAGGTGCTGGAGCAGAGATTCCCCTGCAGCCCATGATGAAGACCATGGCAAGGCAGGCTGTCCCCCTGCAGCCCATGGAGGACCCCATGCTGGAGCAGATATCCACCTGCAGCCCATGGAGTACCCTAACGCTGGAAAAGGAGGATACACCCGAAGGAGGCTGTGACCCCCATGGAGAGCCCATGCTGGAGCAGGCTCCTGGCAGAACCTGTGAAGACGTGGAGAAAGAGGAGCCCACGCTGGAGCAGGTTTGCTGGCAGGACTTGTGACCATGTGGGGGACCCACACTGGAGCACTCCATTCCTGAAGGACTGCACCCCGTGGAATGGGTCCACACTGCAGATCATGAAGAACTGCAGCCTGTGGGAAGCACTCATGTTGGAGAAGTTCATGGAGGACTGTCTCCCATGAGAGGGACCCCACACTGGAGCAGGGGAAGAGCATGAGGAGGAAGGAGCAGCAGAGACAACATGATGAACTGACCACAACCCCCATTCCCTATCCTCCTGCACTGCTGAGCATGAGGAGGCAGAGAATTCGTGTGTGAAGTTGAGCCTGGGAAGAAGGGAGGGGTGGGGAGAAAGTGTTTTAATATTTGGTTTTATTTCTCATTACTCTACTCTGACTTTTGATTGGCAATAAATTAAATTAATTTCCCCGAGTCGAGTCTGTTTTGCCTGTAGCAGTAATTGCTGCATCATCTCCCTGTCCTTATCTTGACCCACGAGCCTTTCATTATATTTTCTCTCTCCTGTCCAGCTTAGTAAGGGGAGTGATAGAGTGGCTTGGTGGGCACCTGGCATCCAGCCAAGGTCAACCCACCACAAAGACATAGATCTTAGGCTGTCATACACAAGTATTTTAGAATCTTAGGGTCACTATTAGTAAAATATTTGCAAGATGAGTCAGGAGAAGCGAAGTCACTGGGAAAATGGTCTGCAAAATATTCCATAACAAAATGGAAAATAGCCAGAATTCAGGAGGTTTTACATCATTCCATTTTTTCTGATGTATTTATTGCGCATCCAAAGAGCAACAAAGCTGGTGAAGGGTCTAGAAAACAAGTCTTATGAGGAGCGGCTGAGGGAACTGGGGTTGTTTAGCCTGGAGAAAAGGAGGCTCAGGGTAGACCTTATCGCTCTCTACAACTACCTGAAAGGAGGTTGTAGTGAGGTGGGTGTCTCTTCTCCCAAGTAACAAGCGATAGGGCGAGAGGAAACGGCCTCAAGTTGTGCCAGGGGAGGTTTAGATGGGATATTAGGAAAAATTTCTTCACTGAAAGGATTATCAAACATTGGAACAGGCTGCCTGGGGAAGTGGTGGAGTCGCCATCCCTGGAGGTATTTAAAAGATGTGTGCGTATAGTGCTTAGGGACATGATTTAGTGGTGGACTTGGCAGTGTTAGGTTTAAGGCTGAACTCTATGACCTTAAGGGTATTTTCCAACCTAAATGATTCTATGATTCCAAACATGCTCTGCTAGGAAAAATTCTCCCTATCTCTTTGAAACTGTTCCACAGACAGAGTTTCTATTAAATAAAAAAAAAGAAAAACCACCACCCTAATTTATTTGGATTTTTGCATAACCTAACACTCATGTGGGGAGTTGAATCCCCTGAATAGGACAGTTATTTGCTATTTGGATGTCAACAGTAACCTCTGTTGAAAAGGTCCTTGCAATGGTGTCTTCAGCTGCATCAGGTGATACTCTCTGAACTCCTGTTCTGCTGGATTCTTGTAATCCATCTGGTCCTATGTGCCCACTCCAGTACGTACCATGATCTGTTGGCAGTGATTATTTTAAACTGTGCAGAAGGCATCTCTTAACTGTCTTCAAAAGACCATTCTGCATGACCATTTCTGCATGTGCAAGAACAGTTTCTACGAAACATCTACAAAGTGTCTTACCTGTGTGCAGTTGAATCCATTCTACAGCACAAACTGCTTGGGAGGAGCCCACTGGCATGGCCATGTTCTCCACTCAGGATATTTATCAGCACATTTAAGCATATAATTAGTGCCTATCAGCTGGCCTATGCATAGGGGCTGCTTGCGGGAATCCCCAGGACTGTCCAAAATTCCCATTTGTACAGTTCCTGTAAAGAATAAGGCAAATACTTTGCTGTGGAGGCAACTGAGAGTTTGTTCACCTTCTCACAAGTCAGTGCATTGTCTCAAATCAGTGCATTGTCTCATCTACCCAGAGTCTAGCTGGGGAGATACTGGATCTTCCAGGGAATTAATGAATAAGTCAATGAGATGTGTATACAGGCATAGTCTGATACCCAGCTATGCCACTACTGTGACTACAGTTTCCTTCTTATATAAAAAAAACGTAACTGAAATTCCATAGATTTGACCACAGTTGTACTGTCTGTTTTTATTTTATTTGAATAATTATATTTGTGCTTGAACACTCTGTAAGTCCCTATTTTACTTGGAAAATGGGTGCCTCAGTTTTTCACAGTGTTCTTATGCAGAACATCCTCACCATGGTAGTGGACCTGTTTTCTTGATCCTGTCCATGTTACAGTATTTCCTGACATCAGTCTCCTCTCTTCTTTGTGACTCTTTTACTTTCACGTTCTGCTTTTCTATGTCCAGATCTCTTACCTACCTGCCATATCTGCCATTTCACGATCATATCATGTACCAGTTATTCTCTCTTCTTATCTGTAAAAACTGCTCCCCTCAGAAATGTCCTTAAGATTCATTCTTCTTCCTGTCATCTTCTCCAAGGCTTTGGTGTTCCATTTCTCAGACATCCCCTCATTGTCCCTCAACCCTTCTGCCCTCTGGTCCTGTTTGTTCCTCTTTGGAACAGCGGCTTTCCTGACACTATCAATCAGTTGTGGAAGGATCTGACTGTGTTGCTGTGCTACAGGGTTGCAGCTGGGTGAAAAATGTGAATGTGGAGAATCTTCCTTCCCCTAAGCACTCTCCAAGAAATCTGAACAGTCTTCTGCATGGAGCTCTGTGGGAGTGCTGAAGCCACCAGCAAGTGAGGCTACACTGACTTTCCCGATTTTCCTTCTAATTTACAACAAAGGAGACGTGTAAGCCAAGCTAAACTAAAACAATGACATATAGATTCAAACCACCTCCCAGTATATGATTTCTGTATATGGTCTTTTATTATGCACAGTTTTCCTGCTTTCCAGAGAAATGTGGAAAGGAAAAGTTTTCATGCCAATGTATACTCATACCTGAGGTTATCCCCACACTTCTTGCTGATATTAATAGAAGTTGTATGACTAAATCCTGTGGAGGAATGGCTGAGTGAGAAGGGACATGATCTGATTGCGATGAACAATCCAGCCTCTGATATGAGCCTCAAGGAGAAGCCTTAGTTACAGGCCTGTATGTGACCGCGAGCTCTCCTTGAAGTCCTGAAAAAAGCAGAAGTAACAAAACCGTAAACAAAGATAAGCAGAACCACATCTGTAGAGAGAGGGAGAAGCTGTCTTGCGTAGCGATGGGTGGGCACAAGAGGTGCACCAATGAACTCACAAGAGGTGTACCAATGAACTGTTTTAGTCACATAAACATAGGTTGTAAACCAATCACTTTTGCTAGCGTGTGCTGTTACTGTCTTTTACTGTCTGTCTATAAATATGCTGTGAAAACTTGAATAAAGGGAGAACGATCATACTCATATTGAGATTTCGTCGTTACTCCGGGTCCGGCTCCCACTCCGACATCTGGTAGCAGAGGATGTGCGACTGACTTCTCCGAGACTGCGGTAAGCAGCTAGAGGAAGGGAGTGGGAAACTTCGGCTGGGAGACGTGCTGCTTGGGCGCATAAGCGGGAGCAGACAACGGTGTGAGGTCGCTCCTCACCTCCCAGGCGCAGCTATGGAAACAGAAGCTGCGGCCACGCTACTCGCTGGGATCCTCTCTAAGAGAGGGATTGAAACACCAGCGAAACTGATTCACCTCCCAGGCACAGCTATGGAGACAGAAGCTGCGGCCACGCTACTCGCTGGAATCCTCTCTAAGAGAGGGACTGAAACACCAGCGAAACTGTTGCTTAAACTGATGAAATTGGGACAGAGATGGGGTCATTTTTCTGACACGCATCTCTTGTTTTCTGTTTCGGAATGGCGGGAATTTGGAGAGACAATGTGGTATAAAATAATTGAAGGAGACGAAAAAGATGAAAAAGAAATAAAAGCCGTCCGTGGGCTATGGAATACAGTGTTAGAGGCTTTGAAAGCCATGAAAGCGGAGCGGGAAGTAGCCGGTGCAGCAGATCACATGTTAAACCCAGGAGCCGCTGTCACACTGCCTCCAAGTAAGCCTGGACCTATTACGCGGTTTTTTGGCCTGCCCGCTGTCAAAGGAATGACTGGGACAGTCTGTCAATCTGTGGCGGAGATTCGAGGGAGTGGGACTCCTGGTCCAATAAATCCAGAGACTGAACCTGATTTATATCCATCTTTAACCTCAGTTAAAGCTATGCCTACATCTGCTCCAACTGCGGAGATTTTACAGCAACAGCGACGAAAGTTGTTATCACGCTCCTCCATTCATAACCATTCTTCATTTGCGCCAGGTACTGCATCTGTTCCTCCTTATCAACCGCTTGTAAGTGCGCAGCCAGAATTGGGGTATTGCGGTGTATTGTCAGAATGTCAGCAGAGAAGGACGGAGCCGGAGCTGGTTTGCTCCTGACACTGCCTGCCTCAGATCCTCCTCTCCCCAGCCGTCTCCCTGAGATAGAAGTGCTGGTTTTTGTATGTCTGCTGTGTAAGTGTGTGTGGGCGCCAGCTTATACCTGCTGATCAGCATGTGTGCTACTGTTTGTTTTGTGTTGTGTGCAGTGTCGTTAGGTGACCCCACTTGAGCAGGTGTTCTGCCCCGTGTGGTACTGTTCTCGTATGCAACTAGGGCTGACACTCCGTCAAGTGAAGAAGTTTGTATATACACAATGTTTAGACGTAAAGCGAGCGCACCCCAGGTAGATACACCAGGGTGAGCCGTAGAACCGATGAAAGTCCTGAAATATTGGGGGAGTTTTCACCAGCCGACACGCTTACGCTCTCGGGAACGGCTTGCCCGTGCAGGGCGTATGGCTAGTTGTTTGTTGTTTGCCTATAAGATCATCATTGATTGGGAAAAGGAGTTGAGACAAAATCTATAGGATGCTCCGTAGGAAAATGAGAAACTTAAGGAAACACGAGAAACTGAGCTCTTGTTGCAAAGGCAGACTTTTTTGTCAGTGATAAGTGATGAAAGACAAAAAAAAAAAAAAAAAAAAAAAAAGAGAGAGAGAGAAACCAAACAGGAACAATTAGATGGGAAATGTGCCACGTTAGCACAAAAGTATGCCATATGCGCTATGAGAAATAGAACACCTGATTCAAAGCAGTACCATAGAGATATGTTTTTGGTTTTTTTCCTATATGTGTATATGTTATTGCATGCCTTAGTGTTATACCCTGCGAGACTAAAAAACCCCAGCAGAAGCGGTCTCTTGAGCAAGGGGGTGGAATATGGGAAAGCAACGGAAGATCGGCGAGGAGGATTGTAAATACACTCAAGGACTCGCACCTGGGTGCTGGAAAACACATAAATCACACCAATTGTTATTCAGTCTCGGGTGCTGGCAGGAAAAACATTTGGATGACATAAGCCTGTAATGGACTCACAGACACCTTATCTAGCTGTTTGAGAATCTTGGCCTGTTGTGGAAGAAGATCAAAGCACAGTACCAGCAAGAAGAGGGAGTCCGCATGCGCTCTTGCTAACAAGGACTCTTTCGCTGCCAAGGATTCTTGATAACAAGGACTCTCTTGCTGCCAAGGATAAGTTTAGTAATGCTACTAGTACAGCTATTTCTGAGTTATTGCTAGATGTAGATAGTATTCGACATGCGATGCTGCAAAACAGAGCTGCTACTGATTTTTTGCTTTCAGCTCACAGACACGGTTGTCAGGATTTTTAAGGACTGTGTTGTATGAATCTAAGTGACCACTGCAAATCCATCCATGCCCAGTTGCAAGAACTGCACCGACCGAACCAGCAACTTGTGGAGACCACTGGGTGCAATCTTTTTGCTGGATGGACTTGGGGGTGGGGTTGGTTGGAGCAAATTATACTCATTGCCTGTGTGGAAGGAATTTGTCTGTTATGTTTAGTATGCCGTCATTTACCAGTGGCAAAACAGAAAGGGGGACACTGCTCCTCCCGGCGCCTCTGTGGGTGATGCCACTGGCAAATGCGAAGGAAAGAGAACAAAAGAGGATGTGTTCCATGTTCTGGAATGGGTATTTCTAGGGGTACAACCAAAAACGAGTATTCAAACGAGAACTGAGGCAATAGGGGAACTGATACGGAAGGGTCGATCCCGAATTGTAGAAATCAGTGGTAAAGAACCAGAGGATATTAGCATACCTGTCAATGTTGGGCACTTAGAATGGTGGCTGCGCAATGACGTTGCCATACAAGAGGCTTTGTTAGGGTATAGTGGGAGAGTCCATTCACAACAGCCACAGGGAAAACTACGGCAAGTTTTAAAAAGAAATCAGTGGATAGAGAAACCTAAAGTACGGGGAGACCCACTGTCAGATGGTATCACTGTATATACAGATGCCGGTAAACGCTTGTGGCATGCAGCCTGTGTTTGGCAGGAAAAAGATCAATGGTGTCAGCATGTCATCAATGGAGACACTCGAGATTCCCCTCAAACATTGGAACTAGCCGCAGTAGTTTGGGCCTTGAACAATTGGCTGAACGTTCCCTTGAATTCCTTTTGCGGCACAAATGATACAGGCCTCGAAGATGGCCTGGGAGCCTATGGGGCTGAAATGAGACACCCAATGCCCCTCTGGAACAATGGCACCACAAAAGCTCTGCCACCAAATGTGTTCTTGATATGTGGTGATCGAGCATGGCAGGGAATTCCGAAAAACGTGGTGGGTGGTCCATGCTATCTTGGTAAACTAACACTATTAGCCCCAAATAAAAATTGGTGGAAGAACGTGACAAAGGATTCCCATCCCGGGCGCTTAAAGCGTGACATTAGGGGTCTCACACCAGATTGTAATGATGAGGTAACCTTACTTAGTGCCACTGAAAGAGTGTTCTTGTCTCTATTTACGCCTGGAGCAGCGGCAGGCAGGGCCTTAAAGGACATAGGACGGTTGGCTTGCTGGGCTGAGAAACAAGCGAAGGTCACCACGGAGATTATAGGGAATTTGTTGGAAGATCAAAATAGCCTGCGCCATGCAATTTTGCAAAACAGAGCAGCAATTGACTTTTTGTTATTAGCCCAAGGTCATGGTTGCGAAGATTTTTAAGGGATGTGCTGTATGAATCTGTCCGAACACGGCGAATCAATTCACAAACAGCTGCAGTGGTTAAAAGAACATGCAAGCAAGATCCGTCAAAGTCATGGGGTTTTGGATGAGTGGTTAACTAACTTGTCTGGAACGCTGCCGCAATGGTTATTAGGATTGTTTGTCGAAGGCTTACGTATTATAGTAATTCTTGTAATCATAGGTTTGTGCTTATGTGTAGCCCTTTCGTGTGTTAAGAAAGCTATGTTAAAAGTCATAAACCGAGCCTGGATTGTTCAAAAACAAGAAGAGGGAATTGTGGAGGAATGGCTGAGTGAGAAGGGACATGATCTGATTGCGATGAACAATCCAGCCTCTGATATGAGCCTCAAGGAGAAGCCTTAGTTACAGGCCTGTATGTGACTGCGAGCTCTCCTTGAAGTCCTGAAAAAAGCAGAAGTAACAAAACCGTAAACAAAGATAAGCAGAACCACATCTGTAGAGAGAGGGAGAAGCTGTCTTGCGTAGCGATGGGTGGGCACAAGAGGTGCACCAATGAACTCACAAGAGGTGTACCAATGAACTGTTTTAGTCACATAAACATAGGTTGTAAACCAATCACTTTTGCTAGCGTGTGCTGTTACTGTCTTTTACTGTCTGTCTATAAATATGCTGTGAAAACTTGAATAAAGGGAGAACGATCATACTCATATTGAGATTTCGTCGTTACTCCGGGTCCGGCTCCCACTCCGACAAAATCCCTATTCAATGTTTATCTCTCTTATCTAAACTACCTATGAACACTAACTTTTGCCTGTGTTTAGCTCCTATGCATTTAAACAATTTAGCACTTTGTGCCATTTCAGCACAAAGCACCTTATGTAAATTAAAAATATGAAGAAAATTCAGAACATAGCATTAAGTTTTTGCCTTGGGGACATTCCAAGCTAAATATAATTATCTGAAAGTCTAGGCTAGTACTCAAACATGCGAAAGCTACATGGTAAGCTGTTATAGGACTGAATGTGCACATTACCTCTTGTTTAGGTGGCACATTGAATATATAGTACTAATGTTATTGTCGTGTTTTAGGTTGAATTTAAATTTCAAGTGGCCTTTGGAAATAGAAGATTAGCCCATTCACTAGAACTCACTAAAAACACATAGCATTCAAAAAAAAAGACCAAAAAAAGCTTTTTTCTCCCTTTCTGCCAAGATTTTCAAGTGACTGACACATTCTTACTGGAATTTCCTCATAATTAAACACGGTGGTAGCTGCACATTGTTATTCAGATTTAATCAGAATGAATCAAAATAGTTCTGCAAAGTTTAAGCCACTTCTGTAAAATTACCAGTGGACTAGACATTTTGTAAACTGACTTAATATTGAACTTGAGGCAGTGGAAAGACAGAAGTAGGAGAAAGTTTTAAATTACCAACGAACCCTCAGGTGAGCAATGTGGTAACTGTGCGAAAAGATGGAGCATGGCAGAAAAGGCTTAGAAAACAAACAAATGGAAAAGACAAAGGAAGACAAAGGAAAAGGAAAAGACAAAGGAAGTAGGAACATGAGAAGACACAGCACTGGCAGAAGCCTGCTGGACTGTAGACTGACGAGCAAGTTGCAAACCTGGCCCAGATGGAGGAGGCAGATGTGGGAGATAAGATGTGGGACAAATGGGGGCAGAGAAGAGAGCTTAGGAAAGCTGGCTTTTCTCCATAAAGGCTTCCAGCGTCCCTTATGGATTAAGGATAGCTCTAATTTTTGCCTTTGGGGTAGTCATTAGGAATGGATAGATAAAAAAATCCTTCTATATAAATTATTAAGGAAGAAAAATATGCGTGTTTGTGTATTTGTTTATTAGTTTGGGTTCGGGGGGTTGGGGGCCCCTTTGTTCTCACGGATTTACCTCTGTCTTAAATAGATACCAAATTGCAGAAATCTTTCCTTGCCTTGCTTGTTTTTTCCTGGTTATTTCCAAACACAGTTGTCTATTTTGGCACCAGGTTAAAATCACAATAGAAGTGGCTGTTTCCAGCTGAATAATGCTGAGAGGAACATAATAGTTAGAGATGGAGCAGTAGATTATTCCTTCACAATTGTCATCCTGGGATCTGTCGTTCTTATTGGCCAATCCGGCCCAAACTGCGACATATATATAGGGAATTTCTAAAATAATAGCACTCTCAAACTGGTGTCAATTTTTAGATGAAACTGTTTTAAAGTAGAATTTGTTTAAGGGAATGTATTTGGGCCAGTCCTGATTTCATCTGGCTTGGTATAAAGCAAATAACACTAATGTAGTTATTCTGTGTTGCAATTTTAACTGCTCTTTCAATATCACTCTTTTATATGTGTGCTCTCGCATATTTGCTTTCTGTGTGTCTCTCCACTCTCCCTTGCCCAAGAGAAGTTTGTATATTTATTGGAGATGTTGGAACATGCATCAAACATAAATGTGTTGTTTATTTTCTTAGGATTGGAATTTTTTGAAACAAGTGCCAAGGACAACATTAACATCAAGCAGACATTTGAGCGACTTGTGGATACTGTCTGTGACAAAATGTCAGAAAGCCTGAAGACGGATCCCACCGTTGCTGCCAGCAAGCAGAACACACGGCTAAAGGACACCCCTCCTCTACAGCAGCCCAACTGTGGCTGTTAATGCAACTATCAACAAAGGCAGCTACAGTGCATTCTGTTGCCAACATAGTATTTATGAATGGTCTATATGCCTTTATTTATACTGTCTTATTAATTTATTTGGGAGAAAAGTCTTTTATTTTACATCAGCAGATGGTTGAGCATGTGTATGGAGATAGAGATGTTATTAGTTTGAAAGGATGATCCATTTTTTTAGCATCTGGCTTTTCATGCAGGATGGCTATTAGTTTCTCTTTTCTTTTTACTGTTTTACATTACACTTACTTCAGCTCATGCCCTGTCCTCAGACCACTTTTGCCTAGAATTGCCTTTTGCTTCATGCGTTTCAAATTATATAGCTGAATCCTTAGGGTAGTGACCAAGGTGTTTTAGAATAAGTTTCCTGATGTCACCTATATTTTCTCCTGACTGAAAATCAATTTAGAAATATTGATCTAGTGAGCCAATCGCTCATTCTGTCCAGATCATTTGTATAAGGGAGACTTCCTGGAGTGTATTGCCTTGCAAATCTATGCTCACTATGTTACACATCATGTCTGCTTGGAAATTGCAGAAGTTAGGAAAAACCTCCAGCCTTCCTGGCCCCAAAGCCACCAAACTTCCCTGTGAGTTTCCAACTCGATGTGGGTGTTCAGTGCAGATCCTCAGACATGTTAGGTACTTCGTCCTGTTTGAATAGCTAGTATGTTTACATTTCCATGGAAGCTGCATGTCTATCTAATACCTTTCTGAAGCTGGATCATTACAGAGATCCCAGTAGTACCTGCCCCAGTACTGGAGAGCTGACTTGCTCTTTTAATTTCTACCTGCATGAAATATTAAACACACAGTTCTGATATTACCCCTAGCAGAGCCAAATCCATTACGCTCAACTGTTTATAGCCAAAAACTGTCTTGTCATGTTGCTGTCAAACCTGCATACTTAAACATTCAGGAATTTCATCTCCCAGTCACTGAAACTACCATCACCATACTGGCTACAAACAGCTATATTTCACTCAGACCTCTTTAGGGCCAATGAGCAGCCGGGTGGAAGAGGCATGTGCTACCCCAACCATAACCCTGTCTCTCTCCAGGGATGCTGCTTTTCTCTCCCCCATCTAAGGAAGCATGTTGATAACTGTGCTGAGAGACTTTCATTGATACCTCTTCACACACTAGTTACCAGCTGCTTTGGAAAAAGAAATGATAAGAATCATAGAATCGCAGAATAGTTTCGGTTGGAAGGGACCTTTAAAGGTCATCTAGTCCAACCCCCCTGCAGTAAGCAGGGACATCTTCAACTAGATCAGGTTGCTCAGAGCCCCGTCCAACCTGACCTTTAATGTTTCCAGGGATGGGGCATCTACCACCTCTCTGGGAAAACTGTTCCAGTGTTTCACAACTGTCATTGTAAAAAATATCTTCTTATATCTAGTTGAAATCTACTGTCTTTCAGTTAAAAACTGTTACCCCTCGTCCTATCACTACGCTCCCTGATAAAGAATCCCTCCCCATCTTTCCTGTGGGCCCTGTTTAAGTACTGGAAGGCCACAATAAGGTCTCCCCAGGCTGAATAACCCCATCTCTCTCAGCCTGTTCTCACAGGGGAGGTGTTCTATCCCTCTGGTCATTTTTCTGGCCCTCCTCTGGACCCGCTCCAACAAGTCCGTGTCCTTCTTGTGCTGAGGGCTCCAGAGCTGGATGCAGTACTCCAGGTGGGGTCTCACCAGAGCAGAGTAGAGGGGGAGAATCACCTCCCTCGACCTGCTGGCCATGCTTCTTTTGATGTAGCCCAGGATACGGTTAGCTTTCTGGGCTGCGAGTGCACATTGCTGGCTCATGTCCAGCTTTTCGTCCACCAGTACCCCCGAGTCCTTCTCGGGGCTGCTCTCAATCCCTTCGTCCCCCAGACTGTATTGATACCGGGGACTGCCCTGAATCACATGCAGGGCCCTGCACTTGGCCTTGTTGAACCTCATGAGGTTCACACGGGCCCACTTCCCAACCTTTTCCAGGTCTCTCTGGATGGCATCCTGTCCCTCAGGTGTGTCAACTGCACCGCTCACCTTGGTGTTGTCTAAGAAGATGAGGAAGAAGCTGAGGAAGCTTTGTGTGAGATGGTAGGCAATTTTCCACCCTATGCTTGCTATGTGCAGTTATTCCTGCTGGAGAAAAGGGAGCAGGGAAGCCTTGAGTCAGCACTCAGCTGCAGCCCTCAGTCCTTTAAAAAGTTTTAGTTTGTATTATTAGTCTGAGCCATCCTCAGGCAAGGGAAGGCAAGGAGAGAGGAGAACATGGTCACATCTTACATGAGCTTGGGCATATCCTGGATCATGCAGCATGGCTACAAGTTTTGCTTTGCTCTGGGGTGCTAGCTGCAAAATGGTCATTTCTGTGCACGTTGTAAGAAGGGAAAAAGACCCCAAGATGCTCCTTGCTACAGACACATTGCTTGTACTCCATTGCAATGAATTCCAGTCCCTCCCTGCCTCTTTATGACCATGTAGACTCTAATCAGTGCTGGCAATACATTATTAGCATATATCTTTTTAAAGAAATTGAGTGATAAATAGTTCTTTACTTAAATAAGATTAATTAATTGATTTTCATTTTGCATCAAGAGACTGGGCAGAAGATTAATAGCAAAATCAAAGAGGGAGAATCTCTCCTTTGGATTTCTGAGACAACTAACCACCCAGGCCTCCAACATGTCTGATCTTCTGTATGGGATGGGGAGGATGGGGAAGAAGCTGCCAGAGTAACATTGTTCATTAGACTACCAACCATGTGTTATAAGGGAAAGGCTCATCTGAAGTACAACAGCAGAACCAGTCAGTAGATTAAAAGCTCCTAGGATCTTTGTATTGACACTCAGACATTGTCATAGAGTTCAGAATTAGTCAGATTAATTTTTAAAGTGTTCACATAAAATCCTTGGAGGTTTTCAAGATCAGACTGGATAAACTCCTGAGCAAATTGCTCAGACCTCTTAGTTGACAAGAGGTTGGGCTGTATGACCTGCTGATGTCCCATTGAACCCAATTTACCCTATATATGCAAATTCAAGTAGACATTTCTGAACAAACAGGGTTACTTATGGTTGGAAAAGTAGGCTTTGATTTCCCATCACAGGTTGGCTTTTGCAGCCACGTGTTTCACAGTAATATTGAGTTTTCTGCTATAAAGTTTGGTCAGATTTAGATCATAAGCATCATGATCTCAGTACCTCTCAGCTGGAATCTGGCTATTGTAGAGAAACATGAAAGTCAGAAAGGCTTTTGGGAAGTAATTTACTATCCCTTTCCCAAGCATTCTAAAAATTTAGTTTGAATTCTGGGGGAACTAGCAGGACTGGGATTTTCATTCTATTATTCCTTGGCCTGTTTCATAGGGTAGGATTTCCTCTGTCAGTCTAGTTCAGTTCTTATCGACTTATGTGACAGAACTGCAATTTTCTTAAATGCAAGTAGAGTTAGGCTAATACTGAGCGCTTTTGGAAATCCCATTCCAACCTGATCAAGGGTCAAAATTCAAACAATCAATAGTTCGTTCTTCAACATATCCGATATCACTGATTTTGAGTTGTTGGTAGAGACAAGCAGGATTTGATTGGATTCCCTGATCTATCCACTGTTGTAGCATGGTTCTGGCAAGGGAAGTACCAGGCTAAAAAGATATATATTTTAGTGATGGAAGAGGTCTTGATCATTAAATTGAAACCTGAGATAGGAGATCCAAAATTGTTTTCAGCCTCATCTTGGTGCAAAAGTGCAAAAAACACACTAATTTGTTGTCACTCTCAGCACAGAAATTGGACTGAATGTCATGAAGCCTTATTGGTCCAGCCACAGATAACCTGTTCAGCTGAGATTTAGGCCACTTGATAAGATACAGCAGCTGACACACAGAGCACATTAAATTTATGAGAAATTAGATGCCTTTGGACAGAGGGTCCTGAGCTCCATACTGCCAGCTGAACTAATACTACACAACCCATTTTCCGAGTTATGATCTAGACTAAAGCTTTTAGCATCAGGCTAATCCTTTGCATGGGTAATGCACCAGCCTTATCATGCTCTGATAGTGTCTTTCTTGCTGCATGATCAAACTAGCGCTCAGAAAATGCACTTGGGAACATGCAAGAGCATGGGATTTGACTGGCTCCTGTGGTGTCTCCTGGCACCGACCCACCAAACAGCTAGCAAGCCCTGCTGGGCTGAACCTTCAGATGCATGTTTTCAATTTTGATAAGAGTTCATCTTCACAAGCATTCTGATCCTTATAGCACAAGTAACTTATTACTGATTTTGTTGGGTTTATTTAGACCTGTTTGATTGGTGTTTGAAATACATATGAGCTAGCCTGATTTTCTGTCAAAAATTACTCTTTCTCTCTCAGCAGCTGTGTACATGAGTGATACCTGGAACTGTTTGTTCCTTTGTGCTTATACTTAATGCAATGCCTAGAGAAACTACCTGAGCAACTACATCTATGTGGCTTTTCCAGAGCATCAGTCTGAAAGATTAAGTTTTCTTCCCAGTTTGCTCAGCTCTGTATATTCAGCTGTACCACATGCACCTGCTTTATTTTTAGGAATTAAGTGCTATTTCAGGGTGCAAAAAATCTGCTGGAGTTTGATCCTAATTTTGAGAATGCTTTGAGTTTAATTGTCATTTTTAGGAAAAAAAATGGTAGTAGAAATTCTACATATGATGATGATGCCTTTGTTTCTTCAATAGCAGATGAATGATGCTGATTTGCATTCCAAAAGAAAAACACACACCAAAAAACAATCCTGCCCACTACTCTCTTCTATAGTTGTTTGTGAGAGGCAAGTTTTATTACTTGCATTTTTAAGGGCATCAACAAGATTACTGTTCTGCTGACTGACTGTTAGGACAGATTCCTCCTTGGCCTGTTTCATATAAACAGACACACGGTGTATGTGCCTAGTTCCTCTTTATGATAACAGATTTAGCGATGTGAGACCATGAGTATGTAAATCCTCATAGATAAACCCTCAGGGGGTGTAAAGCAACAGATCTTCACTTACGCCAACAGGGGAGTGAGTTGTGTTGATTTACACCATTTAATCCATACGCATAGTCTCTTCAGTACACGCTGACTCCAGAGTCTCCAAGGTTCATCATTTGTCAAGTCTCATTTAGAGGCAACTCGGCTCAATTATTTGAAAGATTTCTACCAGTTTTCTTTAATAAGAAGGGGTAAATGTGGTTCATCTTTGTAATTTAAGCTTTTTTTTCTTTTTTTTCTTTTTTTAAGTTTGTTTATCCAAGGATGTTCATTGAAGCAGAAATTGTAACTACACACATATGGTATTACACAGCAGTACATCTTTGACACTCATTCAGTTCCCACTGCTACTTTTTCATGTTCAGTGCAGACTTCCCTAAATGCCATAGTGGAATTTATCCATAAATTCTCATTGGCACCAGAAATCATCTGGGTTACATTTGCGGACGATAGGTTTATTATCCATGGTTCCAGCTTGTGTAGATGGCTTGTCATTTATAGAATAAGGTATCTGGTAGTTGATTTCAGGGGGAAGCATAAGTCCTAATGTAACTTCAGGATCATGCATAACATGCATAAATGAAAGCTAGGAATTGCTTAACATTTCTGGCAATAAATTTCCTCAAGTAATTCTGACATTCTGCAACTAGTGTTAAATGAAATGTTTATACTGTAACTCCTGATTAATATTTTGTCAGTAATGTCAGATGTGTTGTGGCTCATTTGTACTGTCAGAATGTGTAACTTATATACTAGTGTTCATAGAACTGAAATGTCTGAAATTTTGCATGAAAATATGTTATAAAAATAGATATGTTTTCTATTTTTAATACCTCAAAACTGAGGAATCGTGGGCCAATAAGTGCAATATTGAATGACTTAGTGTATATAAACTTGTGTGAAAGGGAGAAGTGTCATGTATGTGTGATAAGCTGTTGACAATGCCTGTGTGGTTTAAGATTTCCAGTAGGTGTATGTGTCTTGTAGTAAAATTTATATAGTACATGCTTTACCAGTGTAGCGTAAGAATACTCTATTCTATGAGCTATTTTTCATATATGAGATGACAGTAAAAGATATCTGTATGTTTACTACAAGTGCATGTCAATTTTACTTTTAGACTTGTGTCCTTTTTGAAAATGATCATGTTACACCAACGCTAGTGGGACAGAGCTTTCAGTCAGAAGATGCTTGTAACCATTTCTAAAATATCTGCCTTTATTTTTAAAGCGTGTTCTCTAGAAGCATTAAAAAAGCCTCCTAGAGCTCAGAAGTTACAGTGAGTTATTTATTCTTAAAAAATCAGTTACGTGCTCTGTCTGCCTGTATCACATAATATCATGTGGGCATGTTTTCTTTAATCTGATACTGATAACTCATAATACTTACCTGAAATATTAAATAGGAGTACCCAATATTCTTGCAGATGACTCATCAAACTTCAGTTGGTGCACTGAGTTAACATTTTTGGGAAGAGCTTGAAGGTCACAGTCAAAGTGGTCCAGCACAGTGGATGGTGACCTTAATTAGTCACTTCTGCCAATTAAGTTTCTTAACTTTTCCAGATCCTAAAGATGGAAGATACATCCTTAAATATATTGTCCCAGACTCTTCACTCAACTGTTACATGGCCCTCAATGTTGAACAACTCTACTGTTAGCAGTAAAGCTGCAGTATAAATGGAAACAAAATTCATCCCATTACCTAACCATGATATTAAAAAGAGACATCCAATCATTTCTTTTTCCTTTCCAGCTATGCTTGCATATTTCTAATAATTCTCTAAGCACACAAGCAATGACATCACTATTCAAAAAAATCCTTGGGGACATTTGGGACTTTAAACCCTGAATCACTGATCTGCCATGGGTTCCCAGCTGTGCCTCCAGACTCTGCAGAGGAGAAGCTAATTCTGCTAATTCTTTATACATTTCTGGTTTCAAAGGAACGTATCATGCACCTTGGGAATTTGCTAAATAGAGATGGGCCACTGAGTCTGGGCCAAGGAGAGTAACTGTTTTTGCTGAACAGCTTTCATAACAAAGTCTTTTAATTAGTAATACATTAAAAGGTACATAAGTAGATTTTTAGTTTGATCTGATGCATTTTTGTGACAATGTACAAGGTTGATTTAGGTTGGGTTTTTTTTAAATTAGCCTGATCAGACAAAGAATAAAACTCTAAGGCCTACTGGAAACCAGTAGCAAGGGTTTCCTTTCCTATGTCACCAAATAGTTTCTCTGTGAAAGCAAAGTAGCCAGATTGCACTAAGTAGCACAGGAAGGTAGTTGCAATGACCTGAGCAGTCCTTAAAATTCTTCCTGGTTTTGTACCTTCTGCCATGAAAACTTCTGCAAAATTATAAAGACCAGAGCGAAATGAAAATGTATTTGGAGATAAATTTGGGATTGCTTAATAAAAAAGGAAATTCTGGATATCTTTGTAGCTGAGCAGCAGACAAAGTAACAGTCATAATATGAGGTATCACTTAAATACAGATATACAGGCTGCTACAGGACTGGGAATGCATTACCTAAACTTTTTATTGCTGAGTGACCTGACTGTTCAAGGGCTGGCAGATAATTTTACCTAATATTTTTATTATTCATCATAGATATGTGATTACACACACAAAGATAAATGCTTACCTTGAAAATATGTAGCTGTTCTGGCTCCCTCAATCTAACTTAATTGCTGAATTGTTCTTGAAGAAAAGTTGAAGTACTTGCTTAGGATACATTTGTGAGGAGATGAGACTCAATCTGTCCCTCCTCCCCCAACTATTACTGCAATATAGTGACTGTGATTCTAAAAAAATGTTAGTTTAAAATGCTGCTGGGTGACAATTTTTGTGAA
>WNMW01000097.1:126428-138854 GCA_009819605.1 Sterna hirundo | reverse complement strand
ATGAAAATAGTCACTCTTTCCTAAACAGCAATGTTGCCAGTATAGTAAACTTTGGTGTTTTTTTACCTCTTGGGATATGTTTAGGAGAGTATTACAGGATTCAGTACCCTCACGAACACCAAAGAAAGAGACACAGTAAGGAACACACGGGGGACAAGGATCTTGGTTCAAGAAACAAAGAATAAGGTTTGTCTTTGTGGTACCAAAGGTTTGTTTCCAAGACCACAGTTCCTGCAGCAAGAATTTGTGTATTATTTATGGCGCGCCAAATGGGTTTGTTCCATTTGACGTTACCAGCATGGGAGACGCTTAGAAACAGTCCGATTTTTCCGTACTTTCTCTGAACCAATGGAGATAAAGGAGGATGTTCAAGTGGGAGAGGTCCCATAGCACCATCATGCTGATGTCACGAGCTGGAGGAGCAGTTGGCAACCGTGGAAACGCAACATTCTATACCGGCTATCAACTGCCTTCACTGGTTCAACAAGCCTGGAGAAGGTACCATCTCCTTCGTTCAAGGGTATTTCACTGTCAGCTGGGGTTTTGTTTCAAACAAGAAGCAGAGGTAAAATTCTGAAGGTTCAGTTTTTGAAAGAAAACTGCTGTGATCAGGATAAGATTATGATTCCCTTGAATGTTGATTGCTTTAACGTTTTCATGCATGTTCTGCCGGTGTTAGGAGAGTGGAGGAGAAGCACAAGAGGTGAAGATGGCCTCAGCTGGGAATGGCCGCCATTATCGTTTTATTCCCCCCATGCACAGGTAAATGCTGTAGATTTTAGAGTATTTTGTATCCTTGATTTTCTCGATGTATCCGTGTTGAAAGGGAGGTTTGTTACGTAAAGTTAGAAGGTGATATGTCACTCTGGGTCATGGCCACATCTCTAGATGAAAATACCTGATTTTTGGATGCGTGAGCTAATGATCATCTAAACTACGGACAGTTTCTCCTGTGAAGTGCGTTCCGATGCTCAAGGAACACATACGTTGGAAATCGCACCTAAAGATCACTCATCACTTTCTTATTGAATCAGCCTTAGATTCATTCGGAATAAGCAGGCTATGCTTATAATTTCCGCTTATAGCAACTGCCTGAGTGTCCCGGTTCCGGCGGGGATGGGGTTAAGTTTCTCTGGTATTCCATACCACGTGATCCAGGCTCACCTTGAAATGCCGGGCCGAGGGGGCGGGGAGTCGGGCTGAGGGCTCTGGGGCCTGGTCGGTGAGCAGCGGGTTCGTAAGGGTTCGTAAGGGTTCGTAACCGCTGGTAACCGCGTTTGTGGTTTCCTCTGTCCGTGTTATCGTTGTTGTTTGCTTGTTCCCTTCGCTGTTCTGTTAAACTGCCCTTGTCTCAACCCCAGAGTCTTGCCTTTTTCTTCTGATTCTTCCTGTATTGGGAAGAGCCGAGCGAGCGGCACGTGGTTCTTTGTTGCTCTCTGAGGCAAAACCAGGACACTGAGTTTTTGCAAAAGCAGTTGTTTCAAACTAAGTCCTTCCAAATGGGTTTGTCCTTCAAAGAAGTGTTTATATTCTACCTGGTGCAAATGCAGGGGTGGGTGTAAGGCTCTTTGCTATTGCATCCATTCCGGCATCGGGGATTTAATCTGAGAAGTCTGTACAGGGATTTCAAGTTCCCTAATTTTTAGGTTTTTAGTTTTTCTTGGGAATCTGTCTGGGTTTTGTTTCTTACTCCTTACTCTCCCATAGACCCATGTCCTTTATTAGTAAGAGAGTACTGGTGTAAGATTTGCAGGCGTACAGCAGACTTCATTTGAGATTGACCTGATTGTCCCATTGTGCAGGAAAGGAAACTCAGCCACAGGTCAACTGAGTGACTACTAGATTTTTTTTCTTGCCAGCATCTCATGAAAAGCCTGCAGTACGCTAAGTAGACTGCTTTACTCCTGTTCTTATCTGGGAGCAGGTTGACATCATGGAAGCTCCATCGACCTAACTCAAGACAACTTTAGAGGTCTCTGGAGCTGAAGAGAACTTTAAAGAGAACTTTCAATGTTCTAAAATATCAGAAGGTGGTCCCACAGAACCTTAGTCATATGTTCACAGCAGTACACCGTGTACTAAAACATTGACTCCATTTTTATTGTTATATTTACAATATCTGAAAATATCTGTGTTCTCCCACAGCAGAAGTACAGCAACATCTCCCGTTTCTGGGAAACACAACCCTCAGGCTGTGCCAGGATCAGCTGTGCCTTCCATCACAACAAGCCTCGCACTATAAATGGGCTTTTTTTTGCCACCTAGTAACAGTGAGTAAAAATACTTCATCAACAATTTGTTCATTAGCGTAAATAAACACACGAAAATGTCCTACCAGTGCTTAATTCCAGTGCTTTTGTGATCTCTATTAAGGTCAAGAAATGTAGCATGGGAAATCAACCAGGCATGATCTGCTATCCCAGCAAGTAGGCAGCAAAGAAAGGAATTGTATTGGCATTTGAATAAGGTTACCCTATGAACTTTCTTAGCTGTCATGTTACGAATTTTCATCACTATCAGTGACATAAAAGATAAAGTCACAAATGGCTATGCCGGTTGCTAAAATCCGTGGAGTAAAAATGTTGCTTGAGTTGGGTATTTACGAGATTAAATCTCTCTAGGAGTGCAAACGGTTAGTAGGCAGGAAAGAGTTTAAGAGAAATGAAAAGTAGTGTGTGTATGGTGAGGGGAGGAGGTTGGTAGGGCCACTAGTAGCAATATCTGTTGATAGAGCACAACATGTTCCATGGGTGCGACCCCCCTTGTATAGATAACATCACATTACAGTGCTGTGTGTGCAGGTGTATTTCCAGTTCACCGTTTTGAATAACGTTTGCAGGCCTGAAGATTGGATGCAGGCTACTGAAGGAGAGTAATAGTGTGTAAAGCTGTACAATATCTGGAAGTCAGATTATTTATGGGAAAAAACACTGTTACAAGACCTGCCTATTATTCAGCATGTCCAAAATATTTTCACAGGTGGCATCTTAAATTCGTTTACTCACTTCATCCCAGGTATTACTAATCACACATTTCCCTATGTTGTAAATATCTTAAAAGGGATTGGAAGAAGTTTGCCGTCTCAAATTAATCTATCCACCAGCTGGAAGAGATACCCAGCCATTTTTAAGTAGTGTAGAAAGATCAAAATGTT
Source organism: Sterna hirundo (assembly GCA_009819605.1). Lineage (NCBI taxonomy): Eukaryota > Metazoa > Chordata > Aves > Charadriiformes > Laridae > Sterna > Sterna hirundo. The sequence goes on along the minus strand of WNMW01000097.1, from coordinate 135,700 downwards.
CATCTTTTCAAAGGCTTTATTCAGTGTTTTTTCATACTTTCCGTAGCTGGAAGATGCTCTTTTGCCAACCTCTGCAGAAGATTTTTTCTAAAAGGCACAATCTGCCTATTTAATGATTCCTTCAATATAGAATCATAGAATCATAGAATCGCTGAGGTTGGAAGGGACCTTTAAGGTCATCAAGTCCAACCTTTAACCTACCCTGACAAAAGCCACCTCTAAACCATGTCCCTAAGTGCCCCATCTACCCTTTTTTTAAACACCTCCAGGGACGGTGAATCCACCACCTCCCTGGGCAGCCTATTCCAATGTTTAATAACCCTTTCAGTGAAAAAATGTTTCCTAATAGCCAATCTAAACCTCCCCTGACACAACTTGAACCCGTTTCCTCGCGTCCTATCACTTGTCACCAGGGAGAAGAGGTCAGCCCCCATCTCTCTACAGCCTCCTTTCAGGTAGTTGTAGAGGGTGATAAGGTCTCCCCTCAGCCTCCTCTTCTCCAGGCTAAACATGCCCAGCTCCCTCAGTCGTTCTTCATAAGGTTTGTCCTCCAGACCCCTCACCAGCTTTGTAGCCCTTCTCTGGACACGCTCTAACACCTCCATGTCCTTCTTGTAGCGAGGGGCCCAAAACTGAACGCAGTACTCGAGGTGGGGCCTCACCAGTGCCGAGTACAGGGGGATGATCACTTCCCTAGTCCAGCTCACCACACTATTCCTGATACAGGCCAGGATGCTGTTGGCCTTCTTGGCCACCTGGGCACACTGCTGGCTCATATTCAGCCGGCTGTCCACCAACACCCCCAGGTCCTTTTCTGCCGGGCTGCTTTCGAGCCACTCCGCCCCAAGCCTGTAGCGCTGCATGGGGTTGTTGTGACCCAAGTGCAGGACCCGGCACTTGGCCTTGTTGAACCTCATACCGTTGGCCTCGGCCCATCGATCCAGCCTGTCCAGATCCCTCTGCAGAGCCAACCTACCCTCAAGCAGATCAACACGCCCGCCTAGTTTAGTGTCGTCTGTGAACTTACTGAGGGTGCATTCGATCCCCTCATCCAGATCATTGATAAAGATATTAAAGAGAACCGGCCCCAGCACCGAGCCCTGAGGGACACCACTTGTGACCGGACACCAACTGGATTTAACTGCATTTACCACCACTCTCTGGGCACGGCCATCCAGCCAGTTTTTTACCCAGCGAAGAGTACACCTGTCCAGGCCATGAGCAGCCAGTTTCTCCAGGAGAATGCTGTGGGAAACAGTGTCAAAAGCTTTGCAAAAATCCAAGTAGATAACATCCACGGCTTTTCCCTCATCCACTAAGCGGGTCACCTTATCATAGAAGGAGATCAGGTTTGATAGGCATGACCTGCCCTTCACAAACCCATGCTGACTGGGCCTGATCACCCTGTTCTCCTGCATGTGCTGTGTAATGGCACTGAGGAGGATCTGTTCCATGACCTTCCCAGGCACCGAGGTCAGACTGACTGGCCTGTAGTTCCCCGGATCCTCCTTCCGGCCCTTCTTGTGGATGGGTGTCACATTTGCCAACCTCCAGTCAGCTGGGACCTCCCCGGTTGTCCAGGACTGCTCATAAATGATGCAAAGTGGCCTGGTGAGCACTTCCGCCAGCTCCTTCAGTACCCTTGGGTGGATCCCATCCGGCCCCATAGATTTGTGCACCTCCAGGTGCTGAAGCAGATCCCTCACCATTTCCCTTTGGATTACAGGGGCTTCATTCTGCTCCCCAACCCTGTCTTCTAGCTCAGGGGTCTGGGTACTCAGGGAACTACTGGTCCTACTGCCGAAGACTGAGGCAAAGACAGCATTAAGTACCTCAGCCTTTTCCTCATCCTTGGTCACTATGTTGCCGGCCCCATCTACTAGAGGATAAAGATTATCCTTAGTCCTCCTCTTATTGCTAATATATTTATAGAAACTTTTTTTGTTGTCCTTGACAACAGAAGCCAGGTTTAGTTCTAGCTGGGCTTTGGCCCTCCTGATTTTTTCCCGACATAGCTTCACTACCTCTTTGTAGTCTTCTTGAGTGGCCTGTCCTTCCTTCCAAAGGCCATAGATCCTCTTTTTTTCCCTAAGTTGCAACACTAGTTCCCTGTTTAGCCAGGCCGGTCTTTTTCCCCGACGGCTTGTCTTCCGGCACACGGGGACAGCCTGCTCCTGCGCCTTTAAGACTTCCTTCTTGAAAATCATCCAGGCTTCCTGGGCTCCTTTGCCCTGGAGGACTGCCTCCCAGGGGACTTTGTCAATCAGGCTCCTGAAAAGCCCGAAGTCTGCCCTCCGGAAGTCCAAGGTAGCAGTTCTGCTGACCCCCCTCCTTGCTTCCCGCAGAATCGAAAACTCTATCATTTCACGATCACTGTTACCGAGACAGCCTCCAACCTTCACATCCCCCACAAGACCTTCCCTGTTTACAAACAACAGATCCAGCAGGGCACCTTCCCTAGTTGGCTCTCTCACTAGCTGTGTCAGGAAGTTATCCCCAGTACATTCCAGGATATGATAATGATTTCAAAAGTATACCTTCTGGTCTGAACCTGAATTTGATATTCTAGCTCCCTCCTAATAAAATCAATATAATGTTCTTTTCTGCAGATGCCCCTTTGCAACAGGGTGTCCAAGAAGGGATTCTACATCCAGCCCATCGTCAAGAATCACTCAGAAATCAACAGAATATTTTAAGACCAATTCACCCCCCACTGATTATAAACCTCAGTGGTGAAGAAGATGAAGAGGATGATGAAGAGGACAATGAGGAGCAAAAGAGCTGTATACAGTTTTTTCTTTTTTTTTACAAGGAAGTAGAATGTGTTTTTTTCAACTCTTGCAATGAACTTGACAATTGATTTATTATAATAGCCATTCCATTTTTAGAAAAGAGTTGCTGACAAGTTTTTGAAATACTTTCCGGCTAATCCCCAAAATATTGGTGCTATATTCACTTTTTTTCACTAAGGAGTGTTTAAATGTGATCCACAATTATGATGATGAAATCCATGGTTCTGGTGGCCATCAAATACTCTTCAAAATGTCACAAAATCCAGGGAGAAAATTACAAGTTTAGGAGGTACTTCTTTTCTGGGAAGCAAACTTTTGAACAGGGCTGTACGCACTTATCACTGAAGGTGAAATCACAGGTTTGTTTACAAAAGGTAGTTGTGTGACTTCACCTTAAATAATTTTTTCCACTTATTTCCTAAATTCTGTAGGCAACCTCATTTTATTAGAGCAGTTATCCTTAAACCTAGCGAAGAGAATCCATACAAAACTCCTCACTAGTTTAACTGAATGTCTATGTGTATATCTTTTATATATATATTCATTTATTTTTCATATGTAGTTAAACTGTTGCCTATATCTCCCTTAGAGGTGAGAGACTCCTGGGTAAAGAATGAATTGCACATTCCAGAGAGTAAAAGTGAGAGAATGACCGACTCTCATGCGTGAACTCTGCAAATTGTCGTGCTGGTTCTCAGGCTTTTCCCCTGAGATGCTTTTCACTCTTCCCCTGCCCTTCAGCGTGGCTGGCAGAGCATCCTGTTAGTGCTTCCGAACTCGGCTTCAGTCTGACTAAGCCACATTCGTTTAAACAATATAAAAAGTAGGGGTTTGCTAACCTTAGTAGCCTTATCTGAGACAGGAGCACTCACTTCACCAGCTCCGCTGGCAGACGTTACAGGGTAGTAACTTTGGGCAGAGGTTTTGTGACAAGCAATCCCTGGTGACCTCTTCATTGAGAAGATTTCCTTTTGGGTGTAAATGAAGGAATGACTACTAAAGATGTTTTTGAATAATTTTAAATCAAAAAACACTAGCTTCTTATTATGTGTTGGAACTGCTATTCCCTTGCACTTGGAAATACCTAATATGAAGGAATTCGTATTTCTGTCCAGAAGCAGAGCTTGCAGTCAGAAAAAAATAACACGTGACCGAAATGAAATTCATTATAGTATTTGATTATTAAAAATTGTTGAAGGTCTCTGTACAGATACCCAGTAATCTTTTAAAAATATTTCCCACAGATGTTCCTATTTGGGTGCCTAGGACTGCTGAAGATATCGAAGAGGAAAAAGCAATAAAGGAAATATGCTATAAATCTGGTAAATATGAAAATAGTCACTCTTTCCTAAACAGCAATGTTGCCAATATAGTAAACTTTGGTGTTTTTTTACCTCTTGGGATATGTTTAGGAGAGTATTACAGGATTCGGTACCCTCACGAACACCAGTCAACAAAACCTGTGTCTTCACCTCAGGAAAATGTGCGGTTCCCCTTGGAAGCCAGCGAGCAAAACTTGCAGAAAGGCAAGTACTTTTCATCTTCTTGGACAACGTTTGTCACTTTTTAAATTGTTGTTACAGGGAGAACTACTGTATAAGTTTTCCCCTCCTCCCTGCTTTTTTATTTAGTGACAATTAAAGGTAGCATATGACAAAGAGCATAAAAATACTTCATTCATTTCTCCCCATATATGTAAATATATAGATATATGGTGACACACACGTGGTGACTACCTGTATTGATTGTAGGTGGGAAAGGTAGAAATGGGCTATTAACCTACTGTGTACTTTCTTGAGATACACAACACAGGTGGTTCACTTAATTTTTCTTCATGTGCTAATAAAAAAATGGGAATGGAAAAATTGTCTCCACGTCATGGTTTTTTGTCTGACCGCTTCTGCCAGCGTAAACTGTTCAACAGAATTGGGTAAAATTATTGTTATTTCTGCTTTTAAATCGTTTGTTATTAAAATAGCTTTGATAAGCTATTTCTGGCAAGTATTTAGACTTAGAAGTATTTAGAAATATTCAGACTAAATACTTAGACGTATTTAGACTACAGACGAAGGAATCAGTAACAAATAGATGAGTATAGCTTTTAATATATTTATTTCTTTATCATTAGATATGTTGAGAGAAAAGGAGAGAGATATTTGCCCAAAGCATTTCTTCAGTTGAGTGCTCTGAGGCTTTAGGTATGCCTCATGCATCTTATGCGTCTTTCCTCTCCTATGAGGAAAGGCTGAGAGACTTGGGTCTGTTTAGCCTGGAGAAGAAAAGACTGAGAGGGGATCTTATCAATGCTTATAAATATTTAAAGGGTGGGCGTCAAGAGGATGGGGCCAGGATCTTTTCAGTGGTGCCCAGCGACAGGACAAGGATCACAGGCACAAGCTGGAACACAGGAAATTCCTTCTCAACATGAGGAAAAACTTCTTTACTTTAAGGGTAACAGACCACTGGAACAGGCTGCCCAGAGAGGTTGTGGAGTTTCCTTCTCTGGAGATATTCAAAACCCACGCGGATGTGTTCTTGTCCAGCCTGCTCTTGGTGAACCTGCTTTGGCAGTGGGGTTGGACTAGATGATCACCAAAGGTCCCTTCCAAACCCGACCATTCTGTGATTCTCTGATCTTGAAAATACCATAAATCTGATCAGATAATATTCATAAATATCATTCATGAAAAATGAGAAGCTTAAAGAACGAGTAGGTAATTTGTAGCTGGTTCTTTACTTTGAAACCATAGTGTTCTATAACCTGTATATTATGGGATTTTCTTAGAGAGCATGAGAGTTTTACATCAGTCACACTGGACAGGATACAAATAACTAACAAAAGAGAAAGAATATAAAATGAGATGTGAATGGAAACTGCCCGAAACTAATCACCAGCTCACAGAAGTGGGATGAAAAGAATGGCAGTGCCATTCCCTGTGCTTACACGCAAGCAGCTGAAACATTCATTCTGTCACCTTGAGGGAGGTGATTCTGCCCCTCTTCTCCACTCTCATGAGACCCCACCTGGAATACTGCATCCAGCTCTGAGGCCCCCAACATAAGAAGGACATGGACCTGTTGGAGTGAGTCCAGACGAGGGCACCTCTCCTATGAAGACAGGCTGAGAGAGTTGGGGTTGTTCAGTCTGGAGAAGAGAAGGCTCCGAGAAGAGCTTATAGCAGCCTTCCAGTACCCAAAGGGGGCCTACAGGAAAGAGGAGGAGGAACTCTGTAACAGGGATTGTAATGACAGGACAAGGGGTAATGGTTTTAAACTGAAAGAGGGGAGGTTTAGATTAGATATCGGGAAGAAGTTCTTTACTATGAGGGTAGTGAGGCACTGCCCAGGGAAGTTGTGGATGCCCCATCCCTGGAAGTGTTCAAGGCCATATTGGATGGGGCTTTGAGCAATCTGGTCTAGTGGGAGGTGTCCCTGCTTATGGCAGGGGGGTTGGAACTAGATGATCTTTAAGGTCATTTCTAACTCTAACCATTCTGTGTTTCTATGATTCTGTTGCCTTTTCAGGTGGTGGTAATACAATTCCTACAAAAATTAATAATACAAAAAGAGAAGGAGGGAGTTCAGGAAGCAGAGTACCAAGTGAGAGTATTCCGAGAACAGATTGTAGATCCTTTGAAAATGGAGGTAATATACTTTAGCATCAGCTTCTCAGTGCTGAACATCATGTGGTAACTAACTGAATACGCACGCATTAAGCTTCACCATGTTATATTTGACTTATTCTTTGTTCTTTATGTTCTAGAGACTCTTTCTCATGCTGCACCATTAATTGGAAAATAAATGTTTTTGTGGAGTTTTAAAAAAGACATGTCTGTAGTATAAGTACCCTTAGCCACTAGCTATGTTGTCATGGGAGGTAAACTGCTGCAGGAAGGTCATCTCCCTTCAGCCATGCATTAGTATTTCTGCAATGCTGTTTGTCGCCATGTCAGCAATGCCAGTTGAACTGTTTAAACTTTGTGTGGGCCCATACTGTAAATCATTTCACTGAAGTGGTTGAAGATTAAAATAATCCTTTTATAAATTGAAATTATTTTTATCCCATGTCATTTTAGTTGTTCAGCTTGCAGGACAACCCATCACTGAACTGATACAACTGAGACAGAGGCAAAGCATGCCTCACGTGCAAGGGATGAGAAATAAGCACCGATAGACGGGAACATATTAAGGTTCCTGTACGTATGAAGTTCTCTTGTAAGGACACACAGTTCATCCACAGAACTGTTCAGCCTGTGCTTTGGAGTCCATTTGCATTGGGTTCCCATTTAGATGTTACACTTGACTTTGGAAAAGGATTTGTTTGTCCTGTGCACGCAACTTTTGATTGTCAGTTATTAAAGATGTGTATGTGGATTAAAGCAAATGTTTGTGGCTTTAAACTGTAAACCCTAAACACAGTACTCATGAAGGTTTTCTAATTCATATAGAGAAGCATTCTGAGCCAGCACTGGTCAAAGCAATTGTACAAGTCCAAAGTACTGCTGGTCTTGGTCAGTTTTTGACTTTGCTTTCAAGATTTTGCCACCATGAACTCTGCTAGAGGAAATATTGCCACTTTTGCTCTCCTTTAGGGCAACGATACTTTAGGAATAATTAACACGTAAAACCACGTTCCACACAAGACGACCTGTGTATGAAATGAGAGAGTAGGTTTTCAAAACACCACAGCATTTTTGGACAAGAGAATTTTGCATGCTTTTTAAAAAGTAAATATGTGTTATTTTAATACCTCAGAAACAAACCACACTGAGCTGGTAAAGAACCATGACTGTAAAGAAGTAAAGAAGAAGGAATGGATTTCTGAGGAGCCAAGAAATTCACCTAATACAGTAACAGGCAAACGTAGTTTGAGAGAACAGTTGGCTTATTAATTTTTATTTACTAAACTGCTAGATGATTTAGCACTACGTAATTAATTTCTGTTCTTGGTGTCAATTATGGGCACTCCATATTTGCATTCGACTGTCAACACAGCACATTTCTTAAATCTTGTCTTCAAGCCTCCATTCTCCTGCAATATGCCAAGTTCTGAGTAGTAGCGCAACATTATTGTTGAGGTTTGGGTTTTTTACTTTTAGGAATTCACCCTTCAGGCCCCAAAGTAAAACCAGGTTACCAACAAAGGGGTCAAAGTGAGGATGATGAAATTGGTTCTTCTATTCCTTATGCGATAGAAACTGGAAGAAGCCTTATTTCCATTCTTCAGAACCTCACAGATCAGCATATGTAGTCTACCGTGCTGTCACCATCACCCAAGAACCAAAGTTCAATCAATCTACGGGTGGGTTCCACCTTATACAGGATTCTTGACATTCCTTCATATGTGCTTGTCTGTATCGTTCTGCTTTCAATTCTGTCCCTGCAGGTGAATATTAAATTATTTATGTCTAAATATGGGCAGGAGTGATCCAGCCTAATTTTCAGGCGTAGATTGCAGCAGTATCCATAGACAGAAATGTAAAGCTTTATAAAGCTTTACAATTAGTCAGATAGAATATTCATGAGCAGTAATCTAGCCGTATCAGTCATTCCGTTCCCTGCCCAACAAAGATGTATGAAAGCAATGATGTGCTGATGTGCAATAACATCCTGCATAACAAATAACTATTTACAGCATCTTTTATGTGATTTATTCTTTGGAAATATTTAATAAACCTCAGAATAGTCCACCTTTAATTTCCCATTTTAATCTAAGTAGTGGTAGCAATAGTAGTAGTAGTAGTTTTGCAGTAGAATCTCAGTTTCCACTCGAGAAATGTTTCTTGTTCAACTTTTTTCTTCCCAGCAGGGGACGAAAGAATGACTTTGCTGTGCACAGTATTTTTCCACAACTAGGATTTCAGTGGAGATTTGATTGTGATTGATTTCTGATTATTTTCATTATTTAGGATTATTTTTCATCTTGAATAAACAAGGGCTTGGTCTTATTCAAACTTCTGTTATCGATTTAAATGGATTGCAAATTTTGGTGATTTATATTATTTTTTTGCACATGATTTATGTTGGACAGAAGACTGAATTCATTTGTCCTGCTATTCATGCAGGAAGAATATTTTCATTCTTCTTTTTTCCATCTTTGAAAGCGTCTGCTGTTCTCTTGATAGCACACGTTGTGTCATAAATTTGACAAGCGGCCTACAAGTGGGATTCTGAGTCTTGTATCTTTCTTTCTGGCAGGCTGTTTCAGCTGTAACCGTAATTTTAGGACTTTCGCTTTATTTGCCTTTCTGCTTTCCATTTCCGTGGTTACTCTGTGTCATTCTGTTTCTTCATCTGTCACTTCATTGAGAAATTTAGTAGTAAATAATTTAAACAATCATAAGTTAAGAAAGTGATTTCATCTTGCCAGTTTCAGTCATCTCTCTGAACCTGGGCTGAAACTCAGGTGACTCCCTGTCTTAATTTCCAATAAAAGGAACTTCCTTCAGGCTGACTTTCCCCTACTTTCAGATGAATAAA
>WNMW01000097.1:76143-125928 GCA_009819605.1 Sterna hirundo | reverse complement strand
TTCCATTTACTACTCTGTGTTTGTCAGTAACATGAGCACAGTTAATTCCAACTCTTGGAACCCAAGCATGAACACATAATGTTAGCCAGGTTAAACCCAGCGCTGAACTGAAAAAGCACTCGCCACCATTTATATGGTTATCAATTAAAGACCTTTTAAAACAGGGATTTCCTATCTTAATATGAAAGACCAGATTCTGCTAATATACTTGCAGTGTTTCATGGGCAATAGAGGTTATCAATGTCTTAAATGGTTAATATTGTTAAATCTAAAACTTTTAAAATAGAAGTGTTTTAGTAAGGCTGCCAAGCTAGGACTGTTTAAAAGGTCAAGAGAGAAGAGGGAGTTCTGAAGAACATATCGGGGAGAGACAAATCTGCTGTGCGTTTGCCTTCCTGAATAAGTATCTTGCCCACTTCACTATATCCATGCTATCTAACATCATAAATCCTCCATCGTCCTCAGCAGCCTTATGATTATTTAAGGAAGGATCTGTTCAGCTCATCCCTAACAGCTGCTAAACCCCCAGAAACTAATAGTTTATTCACTAATGAATCCATCCTCACTGGCAATACTATACTCAGTATTCACCTTCACCCTTCATTAAACCCCATTTAGTTACATGCTTGTATACTTTCATATCAAGACTACTCATATCAAGCATTTTTTCTTTTTAAAACAAAGTTATATTTCTGGTTGAGGGAAAAAAAGCTGGATATGGAATTCAGATACATGTGTGTGTGCCTGTGCTGATACAACTGGAATATATCCATATAACATTAACTGCGACTTGTGCATGTTTTCACGTTCTGCTCACAAGAATAGTGATGCAAATAAACAACAGGAGTAAGAGGATCTATGTCTAAAGAGTAGAAGGTACCAAAACCCAGCTCCTTTTGCAAGCCTGACAACTGAGACTTCTGCAGCACCAGGTTGTAGAATTTTGGAGGCGTTGCAAACAACTCACGTTATTTCCTCTCCTTAATTTAGACAGTATGTTCCTTCTAAGATTGATATGAAGAACTTTGCAAGCTCCTCTTTTTGATCATGTGCACTCACGCAAACATTGGCACTTTTATATTTTAATCACCCAGTTTACTGGCCTTGGGAGAAGTTACGCAGATTTTTGTTTAATCTTTGTAAATAAGAGCCTAACTGCCAAAGAAACTGCACACATCAGTGAGTCAGCTGCCACAAGAATTTGCCAGGGAGAGCTGATGGCAGGCAAGAGAGAGTTTTCAAAAGGATTCCTCTAAGGTCATCCGCTCCAAAACAAAGATATTTAAATACAGCTATTATTAGGAGGAAGAAGAAGAAGAAGAAGAAGAAGAAGAAAGAGAACTAGACTAAAGCAGCTGGGTGGAAAAAATCAATCTTGAACACAATTGCATTAGTAGTACAGGATGGCTCTAACTTTGATTCTTTAGGGAGCCCCAGTCTGTGGCCCACCTTCGAACATTTTCAACACCAGCAAAGGAGAAAAGAGCAAACAAGAGGTCCACTGCATCAATGCATTTAAGAGGCAGCATTTGCTAGTGGAGTTCCCAGTGGAGCCCCCACAATAGCTACTTTTTCTTGGTGAAAAAGCTCTTACTGGTTTACAGAAATATGTGGGTTGTACCTACCCGGTATAGCATGAATTAAATCCTACGTTGTATCTGTCTGTATTTCACCAAAGAGGTTGTATTGTGCTGATTACCTCTTCACTAAACAGTTTTTTGCTTTCTTCACTCTGACAGATTTACACGTCTATTTTCACTCATTCTGTATTTTACAAAGGCTCAAAGACAAGCATTCTACTTTTTTCTTTCCCCGTGATTCTCCAATGCTAGCAATTCTATTTCCAGCACATCCTTTTGCCCACGGTGGGTATCATGCAGTGAAAATTAAAGTCTTAATCTTCTTAACTCTGAGGTTGAGATTATATAACAGTATGCAGCTCATGAGAGATTCATTTGTAGAGCGAAGGTTGGACAGAAAGTAATATAATTACAATGACTGTCTGTGAGACCTCAAGAGGCAGAACCTTGCGAGACCTGAGAGTTTAACCTCATAAAAGATACAGCAGAGTCTCATAGGATAAGATCCGTCAAGGCCAGAGAAGACCGGCCGCAAAAGAAACGTCTTGATTGTTGTTGAACTGTTTTCTTCTGGCAAAATGAAAATTATTTCTTATTTATTAAGTACCGACACAATGGTGACAGCAGACATTTATGAAAAGCTGGGTAAAGTACAACAGCACTTTTTTCTCTGCTTCGGTACAGAATATCAACGGCAGAGGATAGTGAGAAAGAATAAGACTTTGATCACTACTTAGCAGCTCAAATGGAGTGATTATAAGAGCAGGATTTATCTTAATTCAAAGACCCAGAAGTATAAATAAACAGCTACCTTCTCTTCATAGCTATACTTTATGATTTGTTCTAGTTTTTAATTTTTTCAGAAAGAAACCAGCTCCCAAAAGAAATGGACACATAAGCTTCACATTTTTGTATTTTTGCTTCCATCTTGGGCAAAATAATGTTTTTGACAGCCCAGAAACTTGTAGAACAAAAGAAGAACAAGCGTATAGTAAGTTATCAAAGTTCCCATAAATCCTATTAAAAAGCAGGCAGCCAACTACAAGGGGAAAACAAAAAAAAAATACCAAACACCTTCTTTTCCTAATTCTGCCCCCACTTCTCAAGTCACAATAAGTATGCAGTTATTATTAGGTATGAAAGAATCCACAGAAGTCTTCGATCTCAGGATGCACTTCCAGAAAAAGCTCTTTAAAAATATCAAGTTGTTCCTAGTGTTCTTTTGCTAACTTTTAACTTCCTAATATACAAAAGCCACTTCTAGGCTAGACGCTGTAGTTGTCAGCATCTAGTCCAAACTCAATGGCCATAGAATAACACCTACTTGCATCAAATTCACAACATTGTTTTTCCTCCTCCCCATTACTTGTTCTCCTAAAACTCCTTCGCCTGGTAATTCTTGTCTTGTATATCTCAGTCATACACACATTTTCATTTATGTGTTTCTTGATCTTATTTTAGACTTTTCCCTCCTTCTGTTTTCAATCCCTATTTAACCAAACACTTTGTTTCATGAACTCTAACTGTCAGAGCAGCAAGTCTCAAATATTCCTCTAACAAGAGTAGCAGGAACATAATCTAAATGGGTTAATAAACCCCAGGGTGCAAACAGGTGACACACACTAGGTAGGCAGGAGTAGATGGGGGTTGATAATCACAGAGGCCGCCGTTAGAATGCGCACCCGTAACGTACCATGCAGTAAGGAAGCAGAGGGAAGGATGCTCCTATTCTTTCCAGGCAGAAAGCTGAATACCAAAGGCAGTTCCCAGGACTAAGAAAGAGGAGGCACCTTCAACTTCTGTGTTAGGTACAGAAGCTCTGCTGCTTTTCTTGCATTTCACGTCTGACCAGCTTCCCATTCAGCTGCTCCTGAGGACTCTTCCCTGGTGCATTTTCACGGCATCCACCTAGCAAGCCAAGTGTCCGTTCATTCTTAGAAACCGTATAAAGCAGAAGTTGCCAAGGGGTGAAGTTGTGCATCATTTGAGTTATCCAGTGTATTTTTCCCCCAAGATGAATTTTCCTCAGCTATTTTGCCTCCAACATCTTCCCAATAACTTCTGTGATTCATCTTTTGTCTCTACCTGGCCCACACCCCACACCTAGCACTTTGGTAATCTTGGTTACACTTCAATTAGCATGGCTGCCTTGTTTTTTCATCCTGGAAATGAGGCTAAATCTCCACCATTTCTCACTCCTCACAGTTTGTGTGAAGTTACACTGAGACTTCAGTCCTTTCCCATCAGCCAAATCAATACTGCCGGGTACCTCCACGCTCCAGTCCCTAGATCATGCCTCAGGGAGTGACTGTAAACTGCTGCAGCCTTTTATGCTACCTGGAGTTTTCTCTTTGTCTAATTTACAGATCACACTGCAAAGAAGTCTCCTCTTAAGACCTAGACCAACACAACTGTCTTCCTGATGCCCCCAGGAACGGCGTAGCCATTCGACATTTGTATGTGAAAATCCTGGGGGCAACTGAGGTGGGAGAAACTAAAGAGAAAAGCACTGTCTCACCTTCAGATAACAGAAGTGTGACCTTACAGGGAAGGTGCCACTTACCCAATCCCTCTCGGACTTCTACAGTTAAATTCCATTCAGCCAAAAAAAAAAAAAAAAAAAAAAAACAAACCGAAAAACAAAACCAAACCAAAACAAAAAACCCCCAAAATCTAAGCAAAGTAAGCGATGCTTATTCACTCCCCACCCCAACACAGCAGAGAGGCTGAGCAGGACGCTGGGACTCATTAACAGAGGCTGAGCAGGACGCCTCATTAACAAGTTTATCTGCTCAACTCCGCTAAGCAACACCTCAGCAACCCTGACTGCAGGCCCTGCATTTGCCAAGGTGCTGTTAAGAAATTAATTAGAAGAGTGGTATTTGCTCAGGAGTCACAGAGAAGTCAATTTGATTCCTCCTCATTTTCGGTATCGATCATTCCTTGGAAAGAAAAATAAAACTAAAACTTTGATTCAATTTCCAGAGGCCTGGTTGAGTGTTTAGTGTTAGCAGCTCATAAGACTGGGGGGTTGCTTTTTTTAGTGGGTTGACCATTAATACTAGGAGATTATTCAGAGGTAAACCACTCAGTTCTGTCATATTTACATCCCTTTGCAAGAGCAACATTCAGTAAGATGTGTAACGCCCCTCCTTTAGGAGGAAGAGTTTCTTCTGCACGTGCTTTTAATCATACTTCTTTCTAGGACATGAGTGAGCAAGCTGTGATGAGCAGGCTCTCTCCTGGACGGTACTCCTCCGGGAAGTAAGTGAAAGGTAGATTGGAATTATAATTTGGGTTGCTATTGAAACTATAAGTGTATGCAAGAATCATTCCCGCTTCAGCGCTTTAGTAGCTGACAAATTTCTTTTATGAGCAAGCACTGGCAAGTAGAATTGCGCAGGGAACCTGACAGAAGACAGCTGCTTAATCTGCCAGAAAATTAATCTAGTTTAATCCGTGTTATTTGTTTTACAAGCAGCAAACTGTTATGCTGCAAAAGCCCAAGAGGCTAAACTGGTCTCTCGGTAGTTACCTGCTACATGTAGAATATCTTCCTCCACGAAATGTAGATCATTTGTCCATTTAAAAGTCTTTCCATGCTGACCACTCTAATATTAAACTTTCGGGGGTTTTGTGGTAAAAAGCTTTTAAGGTTTTTTTTTTTCCATATTACAATGTTATTTTGCATTTTTTTCCCCTGTGTGTTATTTGCTCTTTGTATTTGCCTGTAGGAGACAGACTGTGGTGTTTGGTTGGTGTGCTCAGCTCGCAGCATAGTTTGCAGAGAGGTGATAGAAAGGCCAATTAAAAGCACATAATAAAAAACAATAAAAGCCCAAACGTTGAACACTTCCACAGCAGCTGAGAGGTTAGTTTTTCAGGAAGCCTTCAGGTCCCTTAAAAGCAGCATATTTAAGCAAAGGCCACAGACAGCTTTATAGGACCGGGACTAGCAATTTAAATGAAGGAAGTTATTTTGCCGTGTCTTGTCTTAAACCCATAGCGCTGACCAGTTACGCCTGAGGTGATTTTTAGGGTAATACTAGGAAATAATTTCTTCATATATCATACAGCCTGCAGTAAAACCTAGGCTTCTGAGGCACCAATTCTTTGAGAAAACTGCAAAACTGATAGCAAACCTGCTCTGATTTCACAAAAAATGACAAGGGGCAGGGGGAGGAGACAACTTGTACAAAATGAAATATTGAATTATAACCTTTTTAAATGCCAGAATTTTTAACAGAAAAAAATACCAGTTGTCTGTTTTCAGTGTAGTTACTTGCTCATAGAAAAAGGGCACATCATCTAATAGAAATGAAAGTCAAGAAGTTGAAACCTGATTTTAAGGAAGAATACATTTAATACATCACGAAAAAAAAAAGGCTGTGGAACTCACCATTCCAATTATATAAGGCAGGAGGACAATATATTTGGAAAGAAAATAAAAATTGCTCACTTCAAGCCCTAAAATCACTACTAAACAATGTACTGCTCATCATTTCCCTGCGTTGGAAAAGCCTGCAGTTCCCTGAAGCACCCTCTTTTGGTCACTCTTGGAAACGGGTTATTGGGGTGTCTGGATTCGTAATCTGCCTGCAGAAATCATAGTTATTATCCTGTAGAGTTTCAATCAGCACAGCTATCCGACGCATGCAGGGACTACAAATTGCAGGCATTGCAACTTGTAGATGCCAAGAAAAAGGAGGTACATGTTATGAATTTACAGTATAACGATGTCACTGAAACAAGCATGTGACGTGGAAAATAGTACTTTTAGCAAGAGCAAAATAGTGTACATTTTAAAATACTATGTGTATGTATACAAAAAGTCAGAAAACCTTATTTTCAGGACATTAGCTCTTTGCTACTGTTTGCCTGGAGTTTACATGGGAATTAGAAGATTGGTTTTCTCCGGAGCAGCTCTGATGAGAGGCATAAATCAAATTGTGGAGAGATGAATGATAAGATCTGGTAAGCTAAAACCTCTTTCCATTATGTACTCTAATAAAAAGTGGCTGCTAGTCTATTAGAATAGATCTTTACGTGCTGCTGTTCCTTGGCTTTAAAATAATGTTAGCGTATACCATCCTAGGGATTTTAAAATAATGGCTTTTTAAAACAGCTTTTTCCAGCAAACCAAATGTTGGATCAGTCACGGAATCACGGAATCACGGAATCTTCAGAGTTGGAAGGGACCCTCTAGAGATCATCTAGTCCAACTCCCCTGCTAAAGCAGGATTTCCTAGAGCACATCCCTCAGGACTGCATCCAGGCGAGTCTTGAAAATCTCCAGAGAAGGGGACTCCACAACCTCCCTGGGCAAGCCTGTTCCCAGCGCTCTGTCACCCTCACCGTAAAGAAGTTTTTTCCGCGTGTTTGAACGGAACTTCCTATGTTCTAACTTGTTGCCCATTGCCCCTTGTCCTGTCACTGGGAACCATTGAAAAGAGCCTGGCTCCCTCCTCCTTAAGCCCACCCTTTAGATACTTTATAAACATTAATCAGGTCCCCCCTCAACCTTCTCTTCTCCAGGCTAAAGAGTCCCAGCTCTTTCAGCCTTTCCTCATAAGGGAGATGCTCCAATCCCATAATCATCTTAGTTGCCCTGCGCTGGACTCGCTCCAGCAGTTCCCTGTCCCTCTTGAACTGGGGAGCCCAAAACTGGACACAGTATTCCAGTGTGGCCTCACCAGTGCCGAGTAGAGGGGGAGAATGACCTCCCTCGACCTACTGGCCACACTCTTCGCTATGCAGCCCAGGATCCCGTTGGCCTTCTTGGCAACAAGAGCACACTGCTGGCTCTTGTCTTGTCATGCTGGAATAAGCGGCAGAGAGTCTGCTGTGAATCCCCGAGGTGTGTCACTTTAAAACAGTGCAGTGCACTCTAGGGCAAATAAAACAATAGGAAATCAGGAGAGTTCAACTGCTGCAGCTGTTTATTCTACAGCGACTTCAGTTCAAGCCATGCCGATGGTTTTTCTAATGCCTTAAATCAAACAGCAGGATTCTGTGGCCTGAAGGTAAGAAATGCTAAACATCTGCCAGTTTCCAGACTTGAAACATTGCAGCTGCCTTACGCGAAGGAACTTTTACTGTTCGTGTGCAGGAATCTCAGTGCTACTGTCACGTGGCATTTTCACTGAGGAATTCATGACTGTCACTTCACCAAATGTTGAACAACTCCCTCTCCCAAAGATCCAATTTTAAGTAATTTGCAAAATACTTTGGTTATCGTATTTTTCCATTTTCAGTACTGGCCACAAAAATACAGCCACAAAATATTCAGTTTTAGTTCTTTAACGGCCTCGAGGCTTCCCTTGACAGCTGGCAGTGACGTGAGAAGTCATATCTGTGTCTACTTCAGCAGTCCATCCGTCCATCCATCCATCCAAGCTGTGCTGGCAGTGTTCTTGCTGACACGTGCTTTGGCCTATGAGAAAGACCTACAGACGTAAACATAACGGAACAAACTGAATAATCCCCCAAAACAAATATTTCATTTTTGACTGTTAATGGTCTGGTACTTATAAGCACAAGCTATTCAAGGCTTCTGTCTTCCCTTCACCATCGGCTGCTCCCTCTGCCAACAGAAGAAGGGTGTTGATTGGCACTGGCTAAATGAAAGCGCTGTTATTAGGCATGTTTTATCTAACATGCAACTGATTGTCATGTTTCCATAGTTTATTGCTCCTCCTACAATTCTCTGGTATATCTGCCCGATTTGCAAATTTTACTTCAACAGTTGAAGTCCTGCTGGATTTTACATCCTCATTTGTCTCCAAGAGCAGGATCAATTTGGCAGGCTGCAGCACATAGGACAACGACAACCTTGGACGCCACTGTGCTGTGCTCAGTCAAAATACACTTGAATTTAAGAATATGAATAATTGGGTTGACGTCAGCGGAATTACCATGGGTTGTGTTGGGGTATGTTGTGCTTGGCGCATACTCCTGTGAGGCAGTATAATCTTCAAAATCTGCTCTTCGGATTCTCCTGGGGGGCAGAAGGAGTTGTGAAGACGTAAGAAGCGCATTCTGTCCTTACAGTGGAAATTCATTGATAAGCCTTCATCACGCATGCACAGCAACAACAAGGTTACCAAGCCTTGAAAACATTGCTTTTGTCCAGGGGAAGCAAAACATGTCAAAAAACACCCAAAAGTGCCTTTTGTATAGGTGTTCTTAAAGTAACTAAAGAGTCTTGGATGTTTCCCTTACCTTCTCAAAAGGTCCTGTAAATTTTAATATTTACTCCTGCCTAACTGCCTTTTTCATAAGAAATAAAAAGAGGAAAGAAGGAGCAAGACTTCCCTTGTACTTTAAGCATAATAGTTGTACTTTCAGGTGCCTCAAATATCACATACCACAGTAGCACGCTTCTATCCCTATTTTCACCTGTGAGGCAAAAAGCAAAAGCACTTAAAATTATCTACGAGGTTTGCAGACTGGGAAGATTAAATGAGACTCTCAGTCTGGGAACACCTCTTTTCAAAGACTGTTTCCCTGAGAAGAAGCTGTGGTGAGGGCTGTCCAGATCAGGAGGCAACACAAATGCCTTTTGGAAAGCGTGTAGGACCAGGGAGAAGCAGGGTCACCTCATCAAGGTGTTTTAAGACACACAAAAAAATTGCTATTTAGCGATTTTGAAGATAGGTTGTTGTACCTCTCCCCGGAGCTGGCCATTAGGAAGCAACACAAGCCCATTGGGGCCTTTTCTCTTAATTTAAAGCCGTTGCAGAACACTGCAGAGAGGCTTTGGCTCCGCAGAGCTGGATTCAAGCGCACTCGAAGGAAGGTTCACTCCCGGGCGTTGTTCGAGCCCATTCCTGGGACTGCACTGACCCCTCGTGACTGCGGAGCCAGTTAAATGACTTACAGGCTCAATTATTTAATTTATTTTAAAATAAATATATCTATATTTACACAAAGTGTTGCTATATCAAGGAGCTTTAATCAGAAAATGTCTTCATTGGGAAGGCATTGTCAAAATCCTTTTTTTTAATCAATCTCAACAATTCCCGGGAAAGTTTTGTTCAGTTTTTATTTTACAACAACCAATTTTTTTCTCATTTGGGTGTTGATTTGAGGTGAACTTTGCTACCTTAATTAATAAACATCTTATTTAAAATATCAGTGCTGCTAAGATGCTGGGAGTTAGTGGCTTGAATTAAGCCATATAAGTTTTTTCAGGACTGCAGGATCTCAGGCTGGAAGCTTTGCAAACTTTTAATAAAACACAGGTGGCACCACTGTTAATCTGTTTACTATCTAATACAATTCACCGATGCTAGATGTCTGATGTGCTTTTAGAAGTACCGTCTGGAAAAGCATTAGCCTATTTTACCATGCATAAGGCGAAAGCAACAAATCATTTCTTTTCCCTGCGCCTTTCAATTCAGCAGCAGATTATGTATATGCACACATAGTCCAAGGGCAAGTTCCACCCTCCTTCAGTAGCCCTCTGTCTCTGATCTTGGGCTCGTTATCTCAGGACTTATTTTTCAGTACCGTTAGTTTAAATCGGTGTAGGGGATGTGTCACCCAGCGAGTATGTGAAAACACAGAAATACAATCCTAAGGACCTCACTGCATGAAACGCTGAATATCTTCAGTTTTCTTTGGCTCCTCTTTGGGGCCCTAATGACAGATACAATCAGGCAGAAGGGGATTAAATAACATAATAGGGGATGCATCTGTGATGTGGGAAACACACGTGTATTTTTATTATTTCCACGGATCTTAGTGCCTTTGAAGTTGTGAAAGGGAAATCTTAAATAGGGATTTGATCACACCAAGCGCTGATCTCTTTCCGTTCCTCTGATTTCACTCAAGAGCAGTTAACGCCTCACAGGAACTGTTAATATCTCGTCGAGCCACGCATTTACTGTACAATGATGAGGTTTTAGTATTTGTGACTTGCTGGGTTGAGCAAGTGATGACTAAGAGAACAGTATTTGTGTTTCTCTATAGGAAGCTCCCCTGAAAAGGGAAGAGATAACGTCCTGAGGCTGTGGTTCCACAACAATCCCGGATGAGCCAAGTATTGCCCTCCTGGCCACGTCCTTCTCCTCCTGCATTTCTTTGCCTTTCCCTTGAGTTGGGCCTGACACTTAGCCTGAGCCTCTGCTGGGAATATCAGCACGTTAAGATGCCGGAAAACAATTTTCTTTTGGCTTTGGCTTGTTGTGTTGGCTTTTTAGGGTGAGGAGGTGAGTTAAATTGCACCAGAAGCTGCTCGTTCTTTTTGATCCCAGTCAGAAAGGCTCTCAGATTCTATAAAGCACCTCTTAAGATGCTGGTTTTTTGAGATCACGCAATGCATTACTCTTGCTGTTTACATTAAAAGTCCTCTGAAACTGCTAAGTAAAACTCATAGTATTTATTCATATTAAATGCATTAAAACATCTGTCAAATATGTACTTATGCATTAAAACATCTGTCAAATAAAAACAAGGAAAGACTCTGCTTAGGGATTTTTTCCTCTCTCTGGACATCTTTTACTATCAGTCTTGTAGCATACAGCCACAGTCTGAAAAAATAATTTCAACTGTCAAATTTTCATAACAGATTAAATTTAGTGAGTACGTGACCATACAGAGCATGCTTTTAAAATTTTAAACAATTTTGAAACATTACGGTGTACTTCCTACACCTTATCTTTGGACTTTGCAATTTTATCATCTTTTGTTCTCCAGTGATAATTTCCTTATTTCATTTTAGATTTTTCTTGTAATTTGACGCACTCGCTTCATCTCTTTCTCCTCTCTACGTATCGTTCTCCTTTTCTATTCACTTCCATGTTTTCTTGGCTCTTCTGTCAAAATAATAGTAATATTGTAAACAATTAGAAATCACTCATTAGGCAAAATTACATGTCTGCAAAGAACCAAACTATTAACTGCTCTTTCAGACTACTCAGCATCGCTTAGAACCTTGTGGGTTTTGGTTGGCGAAGTTTAAGAGCAATTTTACATTTTCCTAGGTAGGAAGAGACATACCACTTTTACTAAAAAGACTGAATTGTAAAAATTTCTATCAAACAATTACCTGAATAGTTGTTTTAAACTTCGAGAATGTTTTTGCATGTGGATTTCTTTTCCTCCAAGTTGGTGCAGTGTAAGATCCCGAATTATATTTGTCTATAGAAAAAAACCCACATATACATTGTTACTCAGTTTCAGCTACACTTTCAGGAAAGACTCTCTTAGTCTGAGATGTGAATTAAATATTACATTAGCTGCAGTATCATTTAATGCATCAGGTGAATCATACATCATTTCAGAAATACAAGCTAGTATGAAATATGGACTTTCTCTCTAGTTCTTTAAAGATCATCTGGAATACTGCAGCATTTCCATCAGGCTCACAGGATCTTCCAAATGAAGCGATTCTGCCACAGACATCCTTGACTTGAGCAAAGTGAATGTTCCTGTGTTGAAAATCTTCCCAAAAGCACAGAATCATAGAATCATGGAATCATAGAATCATACAATCACAGAACGGTTTGGGTTGAAAGGGACTTTTAACGGTCATCTTGCCCAACCTCCCCTGCAATAAGCAAGGAGATCTTCAGCTAGATCAGGTTGCTCAGAGCCTCATCCAACCTGACCTTGAATGTCTCCAGGGATGCGGCATCTACCATCTCTCTGGGCAACCTGTTCCAGTGTTTCATCACCCTCATTGTAAAAAATTCTTCCTTATATCTAGTGTAAATCTACCCTCTTTCAGTGTAAAGCCATTACCCCTTGTCCTGTCACTAAAAAATCTGTCCCCGTCTTCCCTGTAGGCCCCTTTTTAAGTGCTGAAATGCTGCTATAAGGTCTCCCTGGAGCTTTCTCTTCTCCAGGCTGAACAACCCCAACTCTCTCAGCTGGGGCTCACAGGAGAGGTGCTCCAGCCCTCTTATCATTTTTATGGCACTGCTCTGTACCCGCTCCAACTCGTCCATGCCTTTCCTGTGCTGAGGGCTCCAGAGCTGGACATAGCACCCCAGGTGGGGTCTCAGCAGAGCAGAGTAGAGGGGCAGAATCACCTCCCTCGACCATCTAACCTTGGCGTGTCATCCCACAGCTTGTCACAGGCAAGCCTGATATTACCCCCCTCCTCCTCAAGACTACTTTAAAGCTCCGTCAGATGGGTGAACCCCATCTGACACCAGCAACCTGGTGCCACGTAGGCTATCCCATTATCGAAAAACCCAAAATTATGTGAGTGACACCAGCCATGGAGCTATGTATTAATATACTGGGCTCATCTGTTTCTTCCAATATTGCTGCCCGCAACCGGGAGGAAAGAGGAAAAAATAATCTGTGCTCCAGATTCCCTTACCAACTGTCCCAAACCCCCGAAGTCGCTTTTGATCCCCCTTGGACTAAACATTGTGGCTTCATCACAACATTCATAGAAAAGCAGCAATGGGTAATAGTCCAAGGTTTGTACCAGGCTAGGAAATCTCCTAGTGATGTCGTTAGCCCTGGACGCAGTGGGGCAGCAGACTTCCATAAAAGGAGGGTCTGGCCAGCGTATTGGACCCTCTGTTCCCCTCAGAAGCGAGTCGCCTACAACTGTAACCCGTCTTTTCTTCCTTGTGGAGGTGGCCGTGGTACAGGAGGTAGGCCTTTCTGACCTCGGCAGCACCTCTGGTGAAGATGGACTGTCATCCACACCATCATCCATTGACTGGCCTTCCATGTCCAGAGCCTTGTCCCTGTTTTACAGAGGCACCTGGGAAGGAGAGACAGGGAGGGAGGGCGTTTGCCTGCTGCCCCGAGCGTGGACTTTCTTCCATTCACTCCTCTCCTTTATGATGGAGACCCCAACAACCTTCAGCCTGTTGGGGTCCCCTTGATCTTGGGTTTTTCCTGGTTATTGTTCCCATTTCTGTCTCAGGGAGGAAGGATTATGGTTCCAGCAGTCTATCCCTTTCTTGGACTCCCTCATGCTCCTTAACCTTTCTAATTCCTCTCACAGCTCTGCCACCACACTAAGCAGATCGTCCACCTGGTCACAGCTCACACAGCTGTTCTCATTACTGCCATCTGTCACCAGTGAAAGGCTCTGGCACTCCCTGCAGCCCGAGACCTGGATGGCTGAATGTTTTTGTCGGAGCTCTGTCTGGGTTGCCACATCCTTTCTGCCAAGTGCAGAGGACATGGCTTTCCACTGGGAGGATATCACAGCTGTGTTCCTTCTGAGAGGGTGATGACCACCAACAGAACTCGTCACTTGGTGTGGTATGGTGACGCCGCCTTTCTGCGCACCCTTCCACTTGAACTACCGCTCAAACTGATGCACCGTGCCCTGGCTGATGTGCCACGCTCTGTTCGCTGGCTCTGTTCGCAGAGTTTTTAGATTAAACAAATCCATAATCCAGTCTCCTGTTTTATCTCTGCTTTTGAAAGCTGACTTTGCATCAGAGTATGCTGCCTAATGACTGATCATTTTCTGTGAAATTTGGTTAAAATGTTATTAATACTCTGGTTTTCTATTAATTTCAGATGAATTCCATTAATTCAAATTATCAATTCCATAATAATCCGACCGTTTTCAGTTTATACACAGCATGTAAATATTACCATAGTTTTCCATCCAAAATCTTCTATTTGTGTCAAGCCGATTCTTTGGTTTGGAGCTTTTCTGAACATATGGCTCAGGTGCTGCTGAAAAGAAAAGCAGCGAAAATTGTAATGGTTGTTCTTATGACAAAAAGGCTGATCAACTTTTTTTTTAAAACGCTGTATCCTTTTTTAACCTGGAAATTTGATAGTCTTCACAGTAAGGATGTCCTCTTTGGAATCTCTATACCAAGCTGTCCACATTCAATCAACGCAAGCGTTCAAAGAAAAAAGAAAAAAAACCCCAACTATTTGTCCCCAAGACAACACAGTGATGTTTGGATTCACTTCTCTTCATTTTATTCATCTGAAAGTAGGGGAAAGTCAGCCTGAAGGAAGTTCCTTTTATTGGAAATTAAGACAGGGAGTCACCTGAGTTTCAGCCCAGGTTCAGAGAGATGACTGAAACTGGCAAGATGAAATCACTTTCTTAACTTATGATTGTTTAAATTATTTACTACTAAATTTCTCAATGAAGTGACAGATGAAGAAACAGAATGACACAGAGTAACCACAGAAATGGAAAGCAGAAAGGCAAATAAAGCGAAAGTCCTAAAATTACGGTTACAGCTGAAACAGCCTGCCAGAAAGAAAGATACAAGACTCAGAATCCCACTTGTAGGCCGCTTGTCAAATTTATGACACAACGTGTGCTATCAAGAGAACAGCAGACTCTTTCAAAGATGGAAAAAAGAAGAATGAAAATATTCTTCCTGCATGAATAGCAGGACAAATGAATTCAGTCTTCTGTCCAACATAAATCATGTGCAAAAAATAATATAAATCACCAAAATTTGCAATCCATTTAAATCGATAACAGAAGTTTGAATAAGACCAAGCCCTTGTTTATTCAAGATGAAAAATAATCCTAAATAATGAAAATAATCAGAAATCAATCACAATCAAAACTCCAGTGAAATCCTAGTTGTGGAAAAATACTGTGCAAAGCAAAGTCATTCTTTCATCCCCTGCTGGGAAGAAAAAAGTTGAACAAGAAACATTTCTCGAGTGGAAACTGAGATTCTACTGCAAAACTACTACTACTACTATTGCTACCACTATTTAGATTAAAATGGGAAATTAAAGGTGGACTATTCTGAGGTTTATTAAATATTTCCAAAGAATAAATCACATAAAAGATGCTGTAAATAGTTATTTGTTATGCAGGATGTTATTGCACATCAGCACATCATTGCTTTCATACATCTTTGTTGGGCAGGGAACGGAATGACTGATACGGCTAGATTACTGCTCATGAATATTCTATCTGACTAATTGTAAAGCTTTATAAAGCTTTACATTTCTGTCTATGGATACTGCTGCAATCTACGCCTGAAAATTAGGCTGGATCACTCTTGCCCATATTTAGACACAAGTAATTTAATATTCACCTGCAGGGACAGAATTGAAAGCAGAACGATACAGACAAGCACATATGAAGGAATGTCAAGAATCCTGTATAAGGTGGAACCCACCCGTAGATTGATTGAACTTTGGTTCTTGGGTGATGGTGACAGCACGGTAGACTACATATGCTGATCTGTGAGGTTCTGAAGAATGGAAATAAGGCTTCTTCCAGTTTCTATCGCATAAGGAATAGAAGAACCAATTTCATCATCCTCACTTTGACCCCTTTGTTGGGAACCTGGTTTTACTTTGGGGCCTGAAGGGTGAATTCCTAAAAGTAAAAAAACCAAACCTCAACAATAATGTTGCGCTACTACTCAGAACTTGGCATATTGCAGGAGAATGGAGGCTTGAAGACAAGATTTAAGAAATGTGCTGTGTTGACAGTCGAACGCAAATATGGAGTGTCCATAATTGACACTAAGAACAGGAATTAATTACGTAGTGCTAAATCATCTAGCAGTTTAGTAAATAAAAATTAATAAGCCAAGTGTTCTCTCAAACTACCTTTGCCTGTTACTGTATTAGGTGAAGTTCTTGGCTCCTCAGAAATCCATTCCTTCTTCTTTACTTCTTTACAGTCATGGTTCTTTACCAGCTCAGTGTGGTTTGTTTCTGAGGTATTAAAATAACACATATTTACTTTTTAAAAAGCATGCAAAATTCTCTTATCCAAAAGTGCTGTGGTGTTTTGAAAACCTACTCTCTCATTTCATACACAGGTCGTCTTGTGTGGAACGTGGTTTTACGTGTTAATTATTCCTAAAGTATCGTTGCCCTAAAGGAGAGCAAAAGTGGCAATATTTCCTCTAGCAGAGTTCATGGTGGCAAAATCTTGAAAGCAAAGTCAAAAACTGACCAAGACCAGCAGTACTTTGGACTTGTACAATTGCTTTGACCAGTGCTGGCTCAGAATGCTTCTCTATATGAATTAGAAAATCTTCATGAGTACTGTGTTTAGGGTTTACAGTTTAAAGCCACAAACATTTGCTTTAATCCACATACACATCTTTAATAACTGACAATCAAAAGTTGCGTGCACAGGACAAACAAATCCTTTTCCAAAGTCAAGTGTAACATCTAAATGGGAACCCAGTGCAAATGGACTCCAAAGCACAGGCTGAACAGTTCTGTGGATGAACTGTGTGTCCTTACAAGAGAACTTCATACGTACAGGAACCTTAATATGTTCCCGCCTATCGGTCCCTTGCACGTGAGGCATGCTTTGCCTCTGTCTCAGTTGTATCAGTTCAGTGATGGGTTGTCCTGCAAGCTGAACAACTAAAATGACATGGGATAAAAATAATTTCAATTTATAAAAGGATTATTTTAATCTTCAACCACTTCAGTGAAATGATTTACAGTATGGGCCCACACAAAGTTTAAACAGTTCAACTGGCATTGCTGACATGGCGACAAACAGCATTGCAGAAATACTAATGCATGGCTGAAGGGAGATGACCTTCCTGCAGCAGTTTACCTCCCATGACAACATAGCTAGTGGCTAAGGGTACTTATACTACAGACATGTCTTTTTTAAAACTCCACAAAAACATTTATTTTCCAATTAATGGTGCAGCATGAGAAAGAGTCTCTAGAACATAAAGAACAAAGAATAAGTCAAATATAACATGGTGAAGCTTAATGCGTGCGTATTCAGTTAGTTACCACATGATGTTCAGCACTGAGAAGCTGATGCTAAAGTATATTACCTCCATTTTCAAAGGATCTACAATCTGTTCTCGGAATACTCTCACTTGGTACTCTGCTTCCTGAACTCCCTCCTTCTCTTTTTGTATTATTAATTTTTGTAGGAATTGTATTACCACCACCTGAAAAGGCAACAGAATCATAGAAACACAGAATGGTTAGAGTTAGAAATGACCTTAAAGATCACCTAGTTCCAACCCCCCTGCCATAAGCAGGGACACCTCCCAC
Organism: Sterna hirundo; assembly: GCA_009819605.1. Taxonomy (NCBI): domain Eukaryota; kingdom Metazoa; phylum Chordata; class Aves; order Charadriiformes; family Laridae; genus Sterna; species Sterna hirundo. The sequence continues at coordinate 108,385 of WNMW01000097.1, read as the reverse complement.
TAGACCAGATTGCTCAAAGCCCCATCCAATATGGCCTTGAACACTTCCAGGGATGGGGCATCCACAACTTCCCTGGGCAGTGCCTCACTACCCTCATAGTAAAGAACTTCTTCCCGATATCTAATCTAAACCTCCCCTCTTTCAGTTTAAAACCATTACCCCTTGTCCTGTCATTACAATCCCTGTTAAAGAGTTCCTCCTCCTCTTTCCTGTAGGCCCCCTTTGGGTACTGGAAGGCTGCTATAAGCTCTTCTCGGAGCCTTCTCTTCTCCAGACTGAACAACCCCAACTCTCTCAGCCTGTCTTCATAGGAGAGGTGCCCTCGTCTGGACTCACTCCAACAGGTCCGTGTCTTTCTTATGTTGGGGGCCTCAGAGCTGGATGCAGTATTCCAGGTGGGGTCTCATGAGAGTGGAGAAGAGGGGCAGAATCACCTCCCTCAAGGTGACAGAATGAATGTTTCAGCTGCTTGCGTGTAAGCACAGGGAATGGCACTGCCATTCTTTTCATCCCACTTCTGTGAGCTGGTGATTAGTTTCGGGCAGTTTCCATTCACATCTCATTTTATATTCTTTCTCTTTTGTTAGTTATTTGTATCCTGTCCAGTGTGACTGATGTAAAACTCTCATGCTCTCTAAGAAAATCTCATAACATACAGGTTATAGAACACTATGGTTTCAAAGTAAAGAACCAGCTACAAATTACCTACTCGTTCTTTAAGCTTCTCATTTTTCATGAATGATATTTATGAATATTATCTGATCAGATTTATGGTATTTTCAAGATCAGAGAATCACAGAATGGTCGGGTTTGGAAGGGACCTTTGGTGATCATCTAGTCCAACCCCACTGCCAAAGCAGGTTCACCAAGAGCAGGCTGGACAAGAACACATCCGCGTGGGTTTTTAATATCTCCAGAGAAGGAAACTCCACAACCTCTCTGGGCAGCCTGTTCCGGTGGTCTGTTACCCTTAAAGTAAAGAAGTTTTTCCTCATGTTGAGAAGGAATTTCCTGTGTTCCAGCTTGTGCCTGTGATCCTTGTCCTGTCGCTGGGCACCACTGAAAAGATCCTGGCCCCATCCTCTTGACGCCCACCCTTTAAATATTTATAAGCATTGATAAGATCCCCTCTCAGTCTTTTCTTCTCCAGGCTAAACAGACCCAAGTCTCTCAGCCTTTCCTCATAGGAGAGGAAAGACGCATAAGATGCATGAGGCATACCTAAAGCCTCAGAGCACTCAACTGAAGAAATGCTTTGGGCAAATATCTCTCTCCTTTTCTCTCAACATATCTAATGATAAAGAAATAAATATATTAAAAGCTATACTCATCTATTTGTTACTGATTCCTTCGTCTGTAGTCTAAATACTTCTAAGTATTTAGTCTGAATATTTCTAAATACTTCTAAGTCTAAAGTACTTGCCAGAAATAGCTTATCAAAGCTATTTTCATAACAAATGATTTAAAAGCAGAAATAACAAGACAATAATTTTACCCAATTCTGTTGAACAGTTTACGCTGGCAGAAGCGGTCAGACAAAAAACCATGACGTGGAGACAATTTTTCCATTCCCATTTTTTTATTAGCACATGAAGAAAAATTAAATGAACCACCTGTGTTGTGTATCTCAAGAAAGTACACAGTAGGTTAATAGCCCATTTCTACCTTTCCCACCTACAATCAGTACAGGTAGTCACCACGTGTGTGACACCATATATCTATATATTTACATATATGGGAAGAAATGAACGAAGTATTTTTATGCTCTTTGTCATATGCTACCTTTAATTGTCACTAAATAAAAAAGCAGGGAGGAGGGGAAAACTATACAGTAGTTCTCCCTGTAACAACAATTTAAAAAGTGACAAACGTTGTACAAGATGATGAAAAGTACTTGCCTTTCTGCAAGTTTTGCTCGGTGGGTTCCAAAGGTAACAGAACATTTTCCCGAGGTGAAGACACAGTTTCTGTTGAGTGGTGTTCGAGAAGGTACTGAACCCTGTAATACTCTCCTAAACATATCCCAAGAGGAAAAAAACACCAAAGTTTACTATATTGGCAACATTGCTGTTTAGGAAAGAGTGACTAATTTAATATTTACCAGATTTATAGCATATTTCCTTTATTGTTTTTTCCTCTGCGATATCTTCAGCAGTCCTAGGCACCCAGACAGGAACATCTGTGGGAAATATTTTTAAAAGATTACTGGGTATCTGTACAGAGACCTTCAACAATTTTTAATAATCAAATACTATAATGAATTTCATTTCGGTCACGTGTTATTTTTTTCGGACTGCAAGCTCTGCTTCTGGACAGAAATACGAATTCCTACATATTAGGTATTTCCAAGTGCAATGGAATAGCAGTTCCAACACATATTAAGAAGCTAGTGTTTTTTGATTTAAAATTATTCAAAAACATCTTTAGTAGTCATTCCTTCATTTACACCCAAAAGGAAATCTTCTCAATGAAGAGGTCACCAGGGATTGCTTGTCACAAAACCTCTGCCCAAAGTTACTACCCTGTAACCTCTGCCAGCGGAGCTGGTGAAGTGAGTGCTCCTGTCTCAGATAAGGCTACTAAGGTTAGCAAACCCCTACTTTTTATATTGTTTAAATGAATGTGGCTTAGTCAGGCTGAAGCCGAGTTCGGAAGCACTAACAGGATGCTCTGCCAGCCAAGCTGAAGGGCAGGGGAAGAGTGAAAAGCATCTCAGGGGAAAAGCCTGAGAACCAGCACGACAATTTGCAGAGTTCACGCATGAGAGTCGGTCATTCTCTCACTTTTACTCTCTGGGAATGTGCAATTCATTCTTTACCCAGGAGTCTCTCACCTCTAAGGGAGATATAGGCAACAGTTTAACTACATATGAAAAATAAATGAATATATATATAAAAGATATACACATAGACATTCAGTTAAACTAGTGAGGAGTTTTGTATGGATTCTCTTCGCTAGGTTTAAGGATAACTGCTCTAATACAATGAGGTTGCCTACAGAATTTAGGAAATAAGTGGAAAAAATTATTTAAGTTGAAGTCACACAACTACCTTTTGTAAACAAACCTGTGATTTCACCTTCAGTGATAAGTGCGTACAGCCCTGTTCAAAAGTTTGCTTCCCAGAAAAGAAGTACCTCCTAAACTTGTAATTTTCTCCCTGGATTTTGTGACATTTTGAAGAGTATTTGATGGCCACCAGAACCATGGATTTCATCATCATAATTGTGGATCACATTTAAACACTCCTTAGTGAAAAAAAGTGAATATAGCACCAATATTTTGGGGATTAGCCGGAAAGTATTTCAAAAACTTGTCAGCAACTCTTTTCTAAAAATGGAATGGCTATTATAATAAATCAATTGTCAAGTTCATTGCAAGAGTTGAAAAAAACACATTCTACTTCCTTGTAAAAAAAAGAAAAAACTGCATACAGCTCTTTTCCTCCTCATTGTCCTCTTCATCATCCTCTTCATCTTCTTCACCACTGAGGTTTATAATCAGTGGAGGGTGAATTGGTCTTAAAATATTCTGTTGATTTCTGAGTGATTCTTGACGATGGGCTGGATGTAGAATCCCTTCTTGGACACCCTGTTGCAAAGGGGCATCTGCAGAAAAGAACATTATATTTATTTCATTAGGAGGGAGCTAGAATATCAAATTCAGGTTCAGACCAGAAGGTATACTTTTGAAATCATTATCATATTGCAGGAATCATTAAATAGGCAGATTGTGCCTTTTAGAAAAAATCTTCTGCAGAGGTTGGCAAAAGAGCATCTTCCAGCTACGGAAAGTATGAAAAAACACTGAATAAAGCCTTTGAAAAGATGAACATTTTGATCTTTCTACACTACTTAAAAATGGCTGGGTATCTCTTCCAGCTGGTGGATAGATTAATTTGAGATGGCAAACTTCTTCCAATCCCTTTTAAGATATTTACAACATAGGGAAATGTGTGATTAGTAATACCTGGGATGAAGTGAGTAAACGAATTTAAGATGCCACCTGTGAAAATATTTTGGACATGCTGAATAATAGGCAGGTCTTGTAACAGTGTTTTTTCCCATAAATAATCTGACTTCCAGATATTGTACAGCTTTACACACTATTACTCTCCTTCAGTAGCCTGCATCCAATCTTCAGGCCTGCAAACGTTATTCAAAACGGTGAACTGGAAATACACCTGCACACACAGCACTGGAATGTGATGTTATCTATACAAGGGGGGTCTCACCCATGGAACATGTTGTGCTCTATCAACAGATATTGCTACTAGTGGCCCTACCAACCTCCTCCCCCCACCACACACACACTACTTTTCCTTTCCCTTAAACTCTTTCCTGCCTACTAACCGTTTGCACTCCCAGAGAGATTTAATCTCGTAAATACCCAACTCAAGCAACATTTTTACTCCATGGATCTCAGCAACCGGCAGAGCCATTTGTGACTTTATCTTTTATGTCACTGATAGTTATGAAAATTCGTAACATGACAGCTAAGGAAGTTCATAGGGCAACCTTATTCAAATGCCAATACAATTCCTTTCTTTGCTGCCTACTTGCTGGGATAGCAGATCATGCCTGGTTGATTTCCCATGCTACATTTCTTGACCTTAATCGAGATCACAAAAGCACTGGAATTAAGCACTGGAAGGACATTTTCGTGTGTTTACTTACGCTAATGAACAAGTTGTTGATAAAGTATTTTTACTCACTGTTACTTGGTGGCAAAAAAAGCCCATTTATAATGCGAGGTTTGCTGTGATGGAAGGCACAGCTGATCCTGGCACAGCCTGAGGGTTGTGTTTCCCAGAAACAGGAGATGTTGCTGTACTTCTGCTGCGGGAGAACACAGATATTTTCAGATATTGTAAATATAACAATAAAAATGGAGTCAACGTTTTAGTACACGGTGTACTGCTGTGAACATATGACTAAGGTTCTGTGGGACCACCTTCTGATATTTTAGAACATTGAAAGTTCTCTTTAAAGTTCTCTTCAGCTCCAGAGACCTCTAAAGTTGTCTTGAGTTAGGTCGATGGAGCTTCCATGATGTCAACCTGCTCCCAGATAAGAACAGGAGTAAAGCAGTCTACTTAGTGTACTGCAGGCTTTTCATGAGATGCTGGCAAGAAAAAAAATCTAGTAGTCACTTAATTGACCTGTGGCTGAGTTTCCTTTCCTGCACAATGGGACAATCAGGTCAATCTCAAATGAAGCCTGCTGTACGACTGCAAATCTTACACCAGTACTCTCTTACTAATAAAGGACATGGGTCTATGGGAGAGTAAGGAGTAAGAAACAAAACCCAGACAGATTCACAAGAAAAACTAAAAACCTAAAAATCAGGGAACTTGAAATCCCTGTACAGACTTCTCAGATTAAATCCCCAATGCCGGAACGGATGCAATAACAAAGAGCCTTACACCCACCCCTGGATTTGCACCAGGTAGAATATAAACACTTCTTTGAAGGACAAACCCATTTGGAAGGACTTAATTTGAAACAACTGCTTTTGCAAAAACTCAGGTAGTTGCTATAAGCGGAAGTTATAAACATAGCCTGTTTATTCCGAATGAATCTAAGGCTGATTCAATAAGAAAGTGATGAGTGATCTTTAGGTGTGATTTCCAACGTATGTGTTCCTTGAGCATCGGAACGCACTTCACAGGAGAAATTGTCCATAGTTTAGATGATCATTAGCTCACACATCCAAAAATCAGGTATTTTCATCTACAGATGTGGCCATGACCCAGAGTGACATATCACCTTCTAACTTTACATAACAAACCTCCCTTTCAACATGGATACATCGAGAAAATCAAGGATACAAAATACTCTAAAATCTAAAGCATTTACCTGTGCATGGGGGGAATAAAAACGATAATGGCGGCCATTCCCAGCTGAGGCCATCTTCACCTCTTGTGCTTCTCCTCCACTCTCCTAACACCGGCAGAACATGCATGAAAACGTTAAAGCAATCAACATTCAAGGGAATCATAATCTTACCCTGATCACAGCAGTTTTCTTTCAAAAACTGAACCTTCAGAATTTTACCTCTGCTTCTTTTTTGAAACAAAACCCCACCTGACAGTGAAATACCCTTGAACGAAGGAGATGGTACCTTCTCCAGGCTTGTTGAACCAGTGAAGGCAGTTGATAGCCGGTATAGAATGTTGCGTTTCCACGGTTGCCAACTGCTCCTCCAGCTCGTGGCATCAGCATGATGGTGCTATGGGACCTCTCCCACTTGAACATGCTGCTTTATCTCCATTGGTTCAGAGAAAGTACTGTGAAATGTGCTTAACTGATTCGTGTCAGTGTGGAACAGTGTTAGGGCCACAGGGTGAAGTGTGACCGTTGATTGTTTTGTCTGTATGGCCGCAGACGAGAGGGTGTGTGGATGGTGTCTGTGTTTTGCAGGAGCCACCTGGTGAACATTCTAGAATACCAGCTTAAACCGGTCCTGTCCTTATCTGCATAGTGACATGTAAGAGGGGGGATACACCCATTTTGGCAAGGGCCAACCATTTTAGAGACAGTTATGAATATGTATTAGTATAGGAGATATAAACCAAAAATGGGATCTGTAAGGTGTGTGTCTTGGTTGGGCAGAGACTCCCGGCACACCCAGCGCTGTTTGCTTGCCTTTATTCGTTTAATAAATTATAAATTCTAATTGGAATCCTGTTTGCGATTAAATCATTTATCACAACTGGGGGCTCATCCGGGATGGTCTTAGTTCCTGAATTCTGACTTGATCTAGGAGGGGCGCCCCACCATTAGGTGGCTCCTGATCAGGTCAGGTCGGGACTAACGCCATCCTGAACCTGAGTAAGGGCAAGCAAAGCAAAGATTTTTATTTTTATTTTTATGAGCTCCCTTGCCGGCTGCAGCAGTTTATTTTACCCGTAATTCTGCGCGCGAAGATCCAAACGAAGATGATGGAGTCGTAAGTATTTAAGGTGTATGCCGTTCGGTTGGGTGGGATTCGGGTACGGAACCTGGTTCCGAAGTGATTGTGGAGGTCTTCTAACCGCGGTTCCAATCTCCCGCGAGGGACTTGGCCGGTGAAGGACCGAAGCGATTCCTATAGGATTCCTGGGTGGGTGACAGGTCCTAAACCCCCTGCAAGACACTCTTACTGGTAACCAAGGGCTGTAGGAATTGCCACAGTAAAATTCCTAGATGGGTCAGACAAAATCGAAGACCCAGGACCAGAAGAAAGGGAGCAAATTACCAGATATACCATTGGAAAGTCCATTAGGAATAATGATTAGGAATTGGAATGAAAGGGGCCCCAGAAAAGGAAAAAGTAAATTAAAATTAGTTCACTATTGTATGATTGAACGGCCGAAGAAACCTTTAAAACCACATCATGTCTTTTGGCCTGTTTTTGGATCCTTTGAAGACTGGATTTGCCAGGCCTTAAATCTATATGTTAATTCAAAGGAACCTTTTAGTCAGGAGAACATTAATAATACAGGGAATAAGGGAAGCGGTTCCCCGAGGGCAAAACATTAATAAAGCATTTAATGAACAACAAGGAAAAGACGAATCTCCTACAGAATGGTTGGAGAGGTTGAGGAAAAGCCTGCAAATGTATTCTGGAATTGATCCAAATACAGTGGCTGGGACTGCACTCCTTAGAACACAATTTGTAGCCAAATCCTGGGGGGATATAAGAAAGAAATTAGAAAAACTTGAGGACTGGCAAGAAAGAGGATTAGAGGAGTTACTTAGAGAAGCCCAGAAGGTATATGTTAGAAGGGACGAAGAAAAACAGAAAGTAAAGGCAAAAATTTTTGTAGCAGCAGTAAAAGAAAGTCGGAAAAATCAGAATCCGTTTAGAGAGAAAAGGGAAAAAAGAATAGAGCCAGACACCCAGAGGACAGCCTCATAGAGAGAGAGTCACAATTCCTGTCTGTTACTACTGTAACAAGAGGGGACATGTTCAGAGGAACTGTCGTAAGCGAGAACAAGATGAGAAAATGTTCAAAGAAGAATAGGGGTGTCAGGGGCTACATCTTTTGGGGACTTCAACATCAACAGAGCCCTTGATAAAATTATTAATAGGTCCCCATAAGGAGGAGGTTTTATTTTTAGTGGATACAGGAGCTGAAAAATCAACCCTTCAAAAACTTCCAAAAGGAATAGAGATAGGGAAGAATTATATGTCAGTAGTCGGGGCAAAAGGAGAACCTTTTAAAGTCCCTATCTTGAAAGATGTAGAAGTAGAAACAGAAAAGAAAATTTGTCTTAATGATTTACTTCTGCTCCCTGAAGCGGAATACAGTTTATTAGGAAGGGATCTGATTTTGAAGTTAAACTTGAGCATTCAGAGTCAGGGGAACAAACTGCAGATCAAATTATATACTTTCACACAGGAGGATGAAGAAGCTATTAACCCCTCGGTGTGGTATAAAGAAGGGGAAACTGGAAAAATAAAAATAGACCCCATAAGCGTTCAAATAATAGATCCACATCGTTCTATTAGAATCAAGCAATACCCTATACCCATGGAGGGTCGAAAAGGATTAAAACCTGTAGTTGACAGACTTTTGGAAAAAGGAACCTTGGAACCATGCATGTCATCTCATAATACACCCATCCTCCCTGTAAAGAAACCGGACGGGTTATACAGAATGGTACAGGATTTAAGAGCTGTAAATCAGCGAACGATTACTAAATTCCCTGTAGTGGCAAATCCCTATACTTTATTAAGTCATATTTCTCCCAGACATACTTGGTATAGTGTGATAGATTTGAGAGACGCTTTTTGGGCCTGTCCTCTGGACGAGGGATCCAGAGATTATTTTGCTTTCGAGTGGGAGGACCCCAAAACGGGACGGAAACAGCAATTAAGATGGACGGTATTACCACAGGGGTTTACGGAGTCACCAAATTTATTTGGGCAAACTTCAGAGAAAATCTTACAGGATTTTACATTACCCCAGGAGATAAAATTATTGCAATATGTAGATGATTTATTAGTAGCAGGAGAAACTGAAGAGGGGACCCGAGAAGCTACTATTAAATTGTTAAATTTTCTAGGGGAGAAGGGATTGAAGGTGTCCCGATCAAAACTACAGTTTGTAGAACAGGAAGTAAAATACTTAGGACATTGGCTAAGTAAGGGAAAGAAGAAACTAGATCCTGATAGGATATCTGGGATTCTATTTTTAAGACCCCCACAAACTAAAAAGGAGGTCCGGCAAATATTGGGATTATTAGGATATTGTAGATCATGGCTTGAAAATTATAGTGACAAGGTAAAATTTCTATATGAAAAATTAACTAGTAACCAACTTAAGTGGTTTACAGAAAATGACCAGAAATTCGAGGAAATAAAAAAGGCATTAATACAAGCACCTGTATTGAGCCTCCCAGATCTAGAAAAACCTTTCCATCTTTTTGTGAATACATCAAATCAGACAGCATATGGAGTTCTTACTCAAGACTGGGCAGGAATAAAAAAACCCGTGGGGTACTGTTCTAAATTACTTGATCCAGTAAGTAGAGGATGGCCTGCCTGTCTCCAAGCTTTGGTAGCTACCGCATTATTAATAGAGGAAGTTCGGAAAATTACCTTTAGTGCTCCTTTAAAAGTGTATACCCCACACAATGTCAGGAGTGTTTTACAACAAAAGGCAGAAAAACGGTTAACGGACAGCCGGATCTTGAAATATGAAGCAATATTAATAGACTCCCCTGATTTAGAACTGAGGGTGACTTCTGCTCAGAGTCCAGCACAGTTTTTGTTTGGAGAGCCATCGAAGGAAGGACAACATAATTGTTTAGAGAAATGGCTGTGAGAACTGCTGAAAAAGGATGGACACATGTGTCGCGAGTGAAAGGTCCAGTGAAGGAGTGGAGAGTCACATCTGAGCCCGGAGAAACCAAGCTAACCATCAGACGAACTTGAAGAGACCTTCATCAAGAAGCATAAGCTAAATTGCTGTGGGAATTTCATTGTAACTACTCCTGTAGAAATAGTGGACAGGGATAAATACCTATTAGGAAAGGTAACTTAGTCCATTGTGTAAACAGAGTTGTTTATTTTTAAGGGCAAAGTGTTCTACATGTTTTAAAATATATCATTTTCCAAAAAAAGAAGACAAGGATCTAGGAAACAGTTTAGAATTTTTGTGCATTCGCTGTGGGGCCACCACTCCCCTATATAACCTACCGTGGGTTAGGCTTTATTGTTGTCAAGTTAATCAAAGAGTGTTTCTTGATTAAAGGTTACCCCTTAAAAGATTAAGGAAGAGGGGAAGACCGGAGGGGAACGAGTGGTGCGGCTTGAAAGGTCTGCCAAGGGCTGCAACCCCTTCGGGCTGTGACTGCCGATCACTATGGCCCTGACCGGACCTCTTCTAGCCCTATTTGGGGTAAGCTCCTTGACCCTGGTTATGGCAAACAACTGCAGTCAATGCGCAGTAACTACCAGGAGGGGACAGGTAAGTTCCCAGACTTTGGTTTATCATACTATTTATGACTGTGGAGGCCAGAAAATAGGAAGCTGCATTTATAATCTAACCCAATATACTTTATGCAAAGACAAAGAGAGGATTGTGTGCTATGATCCAAAGGAACTCACCTATCAATATTGGGTAGAAATGAAGACAAATTCGGAAGTAGGAAGACTAATAGGAACAAGTAAGGTTATGACCAATTTAAGTGCATCGGTGTCGGTAATTTTTGATGCGTGCGACATTATAGATGATGATCTAGACACTAATTGCGGGAGTTTAGAGTGGAGACGGTACTATAGTAATCAACCGAAATATATTTGCCCAGGGGGACACCAGTGTGACATAAATCCTGATTATACACCTAGTCAAACAGCGAGATATCAATCAGCACACCTGTGTGGAAGAAGAGGGTGGTCTTGTGTATGTTGGGACACTGCAGGCTGGGGATATGATAGACAGTGTGGGAATTTACAAGCTTCAATGACAAAGATACAAACAGATAGTAATTGTACAACCCGTACCTGCAATCTAATAAATTTAACCCTGATAAATTTAGAAATTTGGAAGCAAAAGAAAGTAAATAAAATTGGACTTGAGATATATGGACCTGGAGAAGATCCGGGTGTAATTATTAAGATCGAAATAAAAGAAAGAATAAGGGAATCGGTACAGCACGGACTACTATTTAACTCATTTTATCATGAAATAGAAACAGGAGTGAAATATGAAATTCCCACAGTTGCTAAAAATCTATTTGTAAATCTTGCTGAAAACATTGCTAAATCATTAAATGTAACTAATTGTTTTGTTTGTGGTGGAACAAACCAAGGTGAACGATGGCCATGGGAGGCTATGGAGAGCAACATTAGTAATTCTCAAATATGGAAAACAATGGGAAAGGGTAACAGGAAACAACAGTGGGTACTTCAAACGAGTATAATTGGAAGGAGTTGTTGGCAAAATTTAAAAGAGAATGGAAAACAAGTAGGTAATCTAGAGTGTGAAGGAGGTTACCTATGGAACGAAACTCAGAATAAATGGGATAAGTGGGGGAGTCCACTGGAAATGAGTGATCAATTTAAAAATTGGACCAATGGAACAAACATACCAAATGGATGGCCCACTCCTGAATGACATTATTGGATTTGTGGTAAACTAGCTTATGCATTTTTGCCGCAAAATTGGACGGGATCCTGTGTATTGGGAATTATAAGGCCCAGTTTTTTCCTGTTACCTATAAATCGGGGAGAGGGATTGGGAGTCCAAGGGTATGCTGAAGCTGGGGAATTAAGACAAAGGCACTATAAACGGAGTCTACAAATTGGACATTGGAAAGATAAAGATTGGCCTCCCGAAAGAGTCATTGCCTACTACGGTCCAGCCACATGGGCAGAAGATGGATCCTGGGGCTATAGAACTCCAATATATATGCTAAATAGAATAATTAGATTACAAGCTGTATTAGAAATAATTGTAAATACAACTGGAGATGCCCTTGGACGAATTGCGAGACAAAATACCAAGATGAGAACTGCTTTGTATCAAAATCGCTTAGCCTTGGATTATTTGCTAGCACAAGAGGGAGGTGTTTGCGGGAAGTTTAACCTTAGTAATTGTTGTTTAGAAATTGATGATGAAGGGGAAGATGTAAGTGAACTTGTAAAAGAAATGAAGAAAATTGCACATGTCCCAGTTCAGACTTGGACTGGAGTCGACCTAGGAGGATTCTGGGAAAACTTTACGGGAGGTGATTGGCTTACTAAAATCGGGATTGTTATCTTGGGGGCATTTGCAGGATTGTTAATAATTCCATGTTTAACACCTTGTTTTATTAGACTAATACACTCGGTTATACAAGGAATGCAGATAGCTACAGTACCTGTTGATTCAGAACCAGGGAAAGAGAAAACTCTTTCCCTGATGATACTAAAGACAAAAGAAGATCCGAAACTAATACCAATTCGTCAAGTATTAACTCGGTTGGAAACAAAGACACGAATCAATGCCATAGAAAAAGAAAATGGGGGATTGTGAAATGTGCTTAACTGATTCGTGTCAGTGTGGAACAGTGTTAGGGCCACAGGGTGAAGTGTGACCGTTGATTGTTTTGTCTGTATGGCCGCAGACGAGAGGGTGTGTGGATGGTGTCTGTGTTTTGCAGGAGCCACCTGGTGAACATTCTAGTATACCAACTTAAACCGGTCCTGTCCTTATCTGCATAGTGACCTGTAAGAGGGGGGATACACCCATTTTTGGCGAGGGCCAACCATTTTAGAGACAGTTATGAATATGTATTAGTATAGGAGATATAAACCAAAAATGGGATCTGTAAGATGTGTGTCTTGGTTGGGCAGAGACTCCCGGCACACCCAGCGCTGTTTGCTTGCCTTTATTCGTTTAATAAATTATAAATTCTAATTGGAATCCTGTTTGCGATTAAATCATTTATCACAGTACGGAAAATCGGACCGTTTCTAAGCGTCTCCCATGCTGGTAACGTAAAATGGAACAAACCCATTTGGCGCGCTGTAAATAATACACAACTTCTTGCTGCAGGAACTGTGGTCTTGGAAACAAACCTTTGGTACCACAAAGACAAACCTTATTCTTTGACTGTTTCTTGAACCAAGATCCTTGTCCCCCGTGTGTTCCTTACTGTGTCTCTTTCTTTGGGTGGAGAAACTTGCTGCTCCCTGTTAGTACACTGTTAGCTGTAACTGCTCACATTGTTGGGGTTCACTGCTTTTTCTGACTTCCATGATGTCCACTGCCACAGCTAAAGCAGAAAGAAGAGCATACGCTTGTGTCCCTAATGAACACCTCTGTTCTCATTCACGTCCTAGCCTGCCTCTGAGCAAAAAATATCTCGGGGGGGGGAAAAGTGGGAAGGCTGACAGATGTGTCCATGAGAAGCAGGTGTCAGTGGTTTGTAGCACCACCAGAAGTGCATGAGACTGGTGGTTTATTGGGGGCAAAAAAAACCCAAACAAACAAACAAGAAAAAACCAACTGGACAGACTGATCACCAGAGCACACCTGGACTGTACGCCATTGGTCTGCCAGTGGGAAGGGTGACACACGTGTAGGTGAGAAGCAGGTGCCAGTGACGCCATGGGCACACGGGGTACAAGGCTGGCTCAGTGGTGGTTACACCCGAGCTGGGGAAGAAGTACGAAGACATTGAAACGACTGGAAGTCTTCTAGTCTCGCTAGGAGCCTGTCAACGTGTTTGTAACTCAAGTATGAGGGGATGGCCCGAAGAGTGACTGCAAAGGAAAATACCGCATGGCTGAGCACTGGGCCTTTGTCACTGGAATAAAGTGATTTCTACAGGAATGGCTTCAGCGAAGGACAGAACGGAACTACTCACTGGATCAAGGCGGGGAGTATTGGTGAGAGCTGTGAACAGAGAACTGATGTGGGAAGGCTCCCACCGTTCTGTAAGCCCTACAACTGCCTGGGACACACAGGGGAAGGAAAATTCAGGAAAGCAGGTGAGGGCCACGAATAATGAACAGTCAGTGGGCAGGGGCAGCCATAAGAAGGACGCGTTAACACTGCCGAGAGCTACCCAAACAGGGGCTCTTTGTAGCTGTGTAGCTGTGCCTGAAGGAGGCACAGAAGCTACGGTCAGGAAGAATTCATTCCGTATTGGCTTTGCGTGGCAAGGTTTTGGTAGTGGGGGGCTGCTGTGGTGGTTTCTGTGAGAAGCTGTTGGAAGCTTCCCCCATGTCCCATAGAGCCAATACCAGCCGGCTCCATGACAGACCCGCCGCTGGCCAAGGCTGAGCCCATCAATGACTGTGGTAGCACCTCTGTGTAACATATTTATGAAGGGGGAAAAAACTCCTGGGCAACAGCAGCCAGAGACAAATATGAGAAAGATTTGTAAGACCGAGTTTTATTTCTCATTGCCCTACTCAGATTTGATTGGTAATAAACTCATCCCCCTGAGTGGAGTCCGTCTTGCCCGTGACAGCAATGGGTGTGATCTCTCCCCGTCCTTATCCTCACCCACGAGCCTCTCCTCGGATTTTCCCTCCCCTGCCCAGCGAGGAATGCAGCCACAGGGCGGCTTTGGGTGGGCACCTGCCCCCAGCCGGGCTCAGCCCAGCGCAGGCTCACAGGCTGCGGGCCGGGCAGGGGGCCTGGGCATCCGCCGGCCGCAGCGGTCCCGAGGGAGGCACCATCAGGCACCGAGCGATCCCCAGGCCCGGGGGAAGGGGCAGCCATGCCCCAGGCCCGGGCGTGTGGCACCCGGAGAGCAGAAAACCCCCTGAGGAAAGGCCGCGGGCCCCGGGCAACGGCCCCGCCAACGGCTAACGCCCGCCGCCAGCGCGCGCCACCGGGCGGCCGCCTCAGCCCGGCGCCGAGCAGAGCTGAGACGGGCGGCGCTGCCACGGCGGGAGCCGCCGCTGCCGAAAGCGGAGCTGCCGCAGGCCCGCCGCCGGGCTGGGCGGCGGAGGACGGCGGAGCCGCCCCCTCGCTGAGGGCTGCCGCACAGAGGCGACGGCAGCCCGCCCCGCTGTCCCCGGCGCACAGGGGCGTAGCGGGGCTCCCGGCGGGCAAGCGGCGGCGGTGGCGGACTCCATATCCCGCGGCGCAGCGCGGGCGGCCGGGGGCGGCGCAGGCGCAGGTCGTGCTTGTCGCTGGGCCGGCGGCGGGCGCAGCGGCCGGGGCTGTGAGCCGTCGGTGCGCGGTGCAGCGGAAGGTGCTGTGTCTGTTCGTGACCGAGGTGAAGGAGGAACCAAGCGGGAGCGCCAGGTGGGCGGCCGGGGCTGGGGCTAGGCCCAGGTGGGGCTGGGTCCAGAGGGAGCCGCTGGTCCGCGGGTAGCGGCGCCGCCCGGGGGGTCCGAGAGTGGGGAGAGGCATTATCATCATCATCGACCGTGTCATCGCCGCTGCGGGAGGGAACGCTCCAGTGGCGAGAGGTTTCGCTGCAGACAGACCTTGAGCGAAATGCAGGGGGGGAGGGGTTGCATTCCCCCAAAATGGGGGAAAGGAAGGTAGTTTGGGTGCCGCTTTAGCTCTGTCCGGCTCTTTACTTGGCCAGTGCATCTAGGTGTTATGTTTGCTTTTTCTAAGTGTAGGGAACAGCCATGGCAAGGAATGAGGCTACTCCAACATGACCGGACTGAGAGCTTGTGTAAAACCATCCTGGCCTGTGAGCCTTGTAGGGAAAAAAATAAGCTTGTCTCTTCTTTTTTTTTTTTTTTTTTTTTTTTTTGATGAAAGGGCTGTCAGGCATATGATAGAAGAATTCATTTGAGGCTGTAAGATGTGGAATACTTACCCAGGTGAAAGTAATGTAGCCCAATGTAAAAGGCAGTGTAAGGGCAGCTTGGGATGGCATTCCCCTGTGGAGCTGTAGGCCTCCAACTTGCAATTCCTGATTTCAGTAGCAGCACCTCTTGCCGCCTGTCAGCTTCATGATGAACTTGAATCCGTCTGGGGGACTTTCTCCTGTTGGTGTTTGACTTTGGGATGGAAGAGCTAAAATGAGTGCCAGAACGTTATTAGCTTAATTGCTCAGCTCTCAGTTGAACAGTTGTCCTCCTAGAAATTTCGACTAGTTGTGACTGGATATTTGTTTCAGACTGTAAGACCACTTATTTCTTTGCTTTTTTAAGCAGAAAATTGTTTAGTTGAGAGCGCTGATACTGGGTATTTAACACCAGGATGCTTTTGCCACCTTGCATTCCACTGGTCTGCGTATTGCACTTATATGGTGCCATTGGCTTTCAGCTCTAAACTGCAAACTCGGAGCAGCTAGTCGTGAATAATTTCTATTGACATTGTAATACAGGAAGGCACGTCTCAAAACTTTGCCACTTTGAACTGGACCCCTTCTAGTTGACCTGCATTATGCAAAGTGGAAGGCAATGTCATCTCTAAACACTAATCAAAAATGGAAACGGAGAGAGTTTGCAAATAGATTGCCTTTGTTCTTTTGTCTCAGGGCACTTTCCAAACTGTCATGTCCTGAAGAAACAATGGTTTATTTAGATAGTTTTAGAAATCAGCAATATAATGTGTCATGCTGGACTTACAGAGTCCAGCTGTAAGGAGCAAGAATCCATCTGGGAATAAGGCAGTAACATAGCCATGACAAGGGTTTAAAATGCTGGTCTTCTTTTCAGCCATTTAAAGTTTTGGCAACTGAAACTATAACCGGAAAGGCGCTAGAAGCAGATATATACAATGCAATTCCTACTGAAAGGGTGGACGGAACCTGCTGTTACGTAACTACCTATAAAGGTAATAAGGAAAATCCATATGCGGATTTCTCATGCTGACTAGAAGCCTTGTTTTACATAGTTTTCATTTTTATTGTATGATTTATTGGATTACAGCTGTTGTGAATATGTCTTATTAGTAAATCTTCATGCAAAGTAGAATTTTTATAATAAAGGGTGTCTTAATTTCCTTGAGAAAGATTAAAAGAAGCGTGGAGGTTGGGAGGAAATGAGAAGACTTTGGTTTGTTGTATCACTGGGGTTCTTGCCTTTAGCTGAAATTGTACGGAAACTTTGTAGGGGTTCTAATTGTAAGGATTCACCCAAGAAAGGCCAGGATTCAAACTTAACTCTCTTGCCTTTCAGGGAAGCATTTTCATAGCAATCTTGAAGGCTCGGCTTGCAAGAACTAAGAGGACACTCTGCTAGTTCACTTTTCGAACTGGGCAACTGCAGTTGCTGTTAGCTCCCTGGGGGACACAGAAATGCAAGATAAGAAGGAAATGTCCCAATGGAGTACAAACTGCAGACTAAAGGTTTGGCCGTTGATCTGAGTGACACGAGACAGAGGTTCTAATTTCTGCTTTCAAGACAGCTGTAAAATGTATTAATCGTCCTGCGGGTATCTTGTGAATGTTTGTAGCCTGAGTCCTTTTATGACTTTGGACCTCGGATGATCATCGTTCAGCTCTTGCAGATGCTTCACGAGCAAACAATCAATCAGAGAGACAAATAGATCACACTCCTGTCGGCTCTACTGTGCTTTGTCCAGTGCTACGGACCAAAACCCACCGCTTGTAGCTCCTCACTTTAGAGGCGGGTACATGTTTTGCATTCCTATCAGTAATATTGTAAACAATTAGAAATCACTCATTAGTTAGGCAAAATTACATGTTTGTAAACAATCAAAATTATTAACTGCTCTTTCAGACTCCTCAGCATTGCTGAGAATCTTGTGGGTTTTGGTTGGGGAAGGTTTAAGAGCAATTTGACATTTTCTAGGTGGGGAGAGACATGCCACTTTTACTAAAAAGACTGAATTGTAAAAATTTCTATCAAACAGTCACCTGAGTGGTAGTTTTAAACTTCGAGAATGTTTTTGTACGTGGATTTCTTTTCCTCCGAGTTGGTGCATTATAAGATCCTGAAGTGTATTTGTCTATAGCAAAAAAAAGATACACTGTTTTTTAATTTCAGCTACAATTTCAGAATTCTATATGGTTGGATTTATTGTATTTTCAAGATGCATGTCATCATGGTACCTAAAACCTCATAGGACGCAACTGAAGAAATGCTTTGGGGAAATACCTCTATCCTTTCCTCTCAGTGTATCTAATGATAAATAAATATATACATGAAAAGATATTTATTCATATATTTGTTACTGATTCCCTCATCTGTTGTCTAAATATATCTAAATACTTGCCAGAAATAGCTTATCAAAGCTACTTTAATAACAAACAATTTAAATGTAGAAATAACAAGAAAATAATTTTGCCCAATTCTGTTGAACAATTTAGGCTGGCAAAAGTGGTCAGTCAAAAAAGCATGACAAGGAGACAATTTTTCCATTCCCTTTTTTTTATTAGCATATCAATCCTCCTACTCAAATCTGTTTTACGTAATATAGTGTTATGAAGATTTTATCCCTGAAATATGTTTTTATTAAACGTAGCAGGTCATATTTCTGTCCAGCAATTTTTTATACACTGATTACTCGGGTGTCTTTTTATATTAAGAGCATAACTCTATCCTAAAATGGAATTATATTATTACGTATTCCGTAAAAAAACCTAATGCAGATTTTTTCAGTCATGCCACTTGGTCAAGAATGAAGGAGAAACATAATAAGGGAGGTAAATATTCATTTGTATTCTTTTGACTTTAATTATGTTGGATAACGCCCAACATTCAAAACCAAATGGCACTCACTTCTTACTATCTTTTAAAAAACGCTTAAAGGGGGTATTTATTTAATCTAAATTTAATTACAGAAAACGTTGATGTATCGCTACATTTCGTCGTGTAGACACTGAAGGGCACAGAGCACCTCTGGGAAAATGACCCATCTCACCCATCTTTGGAATTATCCCAGGATAGCCCCATAATAGTGCCTGTCTCTATTTACAACAGAGAGCCTCGAAGAGAAATTTAAACTACATTCATAACCTTAGGATGGTTGAAATTAGACTTCATAAATCTTGATCATGAAGAAAAACTAAATGAACCACCTGTGTTGTGTATCTCAAGAAAGTACACAGTAGGTTAATAGCCCATTTCTACCTTTCCCATCTACAATCAATACAGGTAGTCGCCAAGTGTGTAACACCATATATTTATATATATTTTTATATATATATATATATATATATATATATATATATATATGGGGAAAAATGAATGAAGTATTTTTATGCTCTTTGTCATATGCTATCTTTAATTGTCACAAAATAAAAAGCAGGGAGGAGGGGAAAACTATAGAGTAGTTTGTCCCTGTAACAGCAATTTAAAAAGTGATAAACGTTGTCCAAGAAGATGAAAAGTACTTGCCTTTCTGCAGGTTTTGCTCGGTGGCTTCCAAGGGGAACAGCACATTTTCCTGAGGTGAAGACACAGTTTTTGTTGACTGGTGTTCGTGAGGGTACCGAATCCTGTAATACTCTCCTAAACATATCCCAAGAGGTAAAAAAACACCAAAGTTTACTATACTGGCAACATTGCTGTTTAGGAAAGAGTGACTATTTTCATATTTACCAGACTTATAGCATATTTCCTTTATTGCTTTTTCCTCTTCAATGTCTCCAGCAGTCCTAGGCACCCAATTAGGAACATCTGTGGGAAATATTTTTAAAAGATTACTGGGTATCTGTACAGAGACCTTCAACAATTTTTAATAATCAAATACCGTAATGAATTTCATTTTGGTTATGGGGTTTTTTTCATGACTGCAAGCTCTGCTTCTGGACAGAAATACGAATTCCTTCATATTAGGTATTTCCAAGTACAATAGAATTGCAGGTATAATACATATGAAGAAGCTAAAGCCTCTGCCCAAAGTTACTGTGCTGTAACATCTGCTGGCAGAGCTGGTGAAGTGAGTGCTCCTTATCTGTCTCAGTTAAGGCTACTAAGGGTACCAAAGCCCTACTTTTTTATATTGCTTATTGAGAGAGAGAGCAGTTTAAATTCATGTGGCTTAGTCAGAGTGAAGCCGAGTTCGGAAGCACTAACAGGACTCCCTGCCGGCCAAGCTGAAGGGCAGAGGGAAAGCCAAAAGCAGCTCGGGGCTGCATGAGAACCAGCACAGTAATTTGCAGAGCGCACACATGAGAGCAGGTCGTTCTCTCACGTTCTGAAAAGGTTCGATTCATTCCTTCCCTCCGAGTCTGTCATCTCTAAGGGAGATACAGTCAACAGTTTAACTACATTTAAAAAATTAAATAAAACATTATATATATATATATAAAAATTCAGTTAAAATTCAGTTAAACTAGTGAGGAGTTTTCTATGGATTCTCTTCGCTAGGTTTAAGGATAACTGCTCTTATATTAAATATATTCCCCCCATGCACAGGTAAATGCTGTAGATTTTAGAGTGGTTTGTATCCTTGATTTTCTCGATGTATCCATGTTGAAAGGGAGGTTTGTTACGTAAAGTTAGAAGGTGATATGTCACTCTGGGTCATGGCCACATCTCTAGATGAAAATACCTGATTTTTGGATGCGTGAGCTAATGATCATCTAAACTACGGACAGTTTCTCCTGTGAAGTGCGTTCCGATGCTCAAGGAACACATACGTTGGAAATCACACCTAAAGATCACTCATCACTTTCTTATTGAATCAGCCTTAGATTCATTCGGAATAAACAGGCTATGTTTATAATTTCCGCTTATAGCAACTACCCGAGTTTTTGCAAAAGCAGTTGTTTCAAACTAAGTCCTTCCAAATGGGTTTGTCCTTCAAAGAAGTGTTTATATTCTACCTGGTGCAAATCCAGGGGTGGGTGTAAGGCTCTTTGCTATTGCATCCGGCATTCCGGCATTGGGGATTCAGGCATTAGCTCCTGGGAGAGGGGCTTTGGCTCCAGACCCCAGCGTGTCTCAGGAGATGGCCCAGCTGTACTGACTACAGTCCAAAAGTGGTGTGATTTTGAGATGCTGTTACCTGGCTGTTAATGTCTGGAACGGGCTGCAACTTACCTTCAAATATTGAAATATTTTCAAGTGTGACTTCGTTTCCCTTTAAAATATTACACAGAAACCTGTGAAGAAATAACTGGCAACCTCTCAGCTGGGATGTAGTCACATCTAGGATATAAACCTGCATTGATATTTGTCACCATAATACTGCTCTACATGGACTACCGTATCATCTCCCCCATTAATTAAGATGAAAAAGTTCTAAAAGAGGACATTCACATTTAAGGCAACCCCTAGGGTACGGGAATCTCGTGTGACTTAGCCACAAAGTCATTTTCCTCATCAGAGTTCCAGGTGCAGACGCTGTCACTGTGAAAAACCTCTTGGCAGTGACACTGTGTGCTCATAATGGAGACGGGGGACATGGTCACATCTGTTTTGCAGATTTACAGATATGGAAAGAAAGGTAGTAAGGAGCGTGTGCCTTCAGGCACATTTTTGAGTCTAAAACAAAAGTGACTTTCTTCTGCCAAGCTGCTGTTTCCAAAGGGAATTTGAACAAAAGGGGGTTTTCTCCTCATTTTGAAATCCACACGTGAGAAGCCTGCAGAAGGATTACAAGTTCTCAAATTTTTAGTTTTTCATTTTTTGTTGGGAATCTGTCTGGGTTGTGTTTCTTACTCCTTACTCTCCCATAGACCCATGTCCTTTATTAGTAAGAGAGTACTGGTGTAAGATTTGCAGGCGTACAGCAGACTTCATTTGAGATTGACCTGATTGTCCCATTGTGCAGGAAAGGAAACTCAGCCACAGGTCAATTAAGTGACTACTAGATTTTTTTTCTTGCCGGCATCTCATGAAAAGCCTGCAGTACACTAAGTAGACTGCTTTACTCCTGTTCTTATCTGGGAGCAGGTTGACATCATGGAAGCTCCATCGACCTAACTCAAGACAACTTTAGAGGTCTCTGGAGCTGAAGAGAACTTTAAAGAGAACTTTCAATGTTCTAAAATATCAGAAGGTGGTCCCACAGAACCTTAGTCATATGTTCACAGCAGTACACCGTGTACTAAAACATTCACTCCATTTTTATTGTTATATTTACAATATCTGAAAATATCTGTGTTCTCCCACAGCAGAAGTACAGCAACATCTCCTGTTTCTGGGAAACACAACCCTCAGGCTGTGCCAGGATCAGCTGTGCCTTCCATCACAGCAAACCTCGCACTATAAATGGGCTTTTTTTGCCACCTAGTAACAGTGAGTAAAAATACTTTATCAACAATTTGTACATGAGAGTACAAGTAAATACACAAAAGTGTCCTTCCAGTGCTTACTTCTGAGGAGCCAAGAAATTCACCTAATACAGTAACAGGTAAAGGTACTTTGAGAGAACAAGTGGCTTACTCATTTTTATTTACTAAACTGCTAGATGATTTAGCACTACCTAATTAATTTCTGTTGTTACTATCAAAAATGGACATCCCATATTTAGAATGGACTCTCCACACACCACATTTCTTAAATCTTGTCTTCCAGCCTCCATTCTCCTGCAGTCTGCCAAGTTTTGAGTAATAGCACAACATTATTGTTTAGGTCTGGTTTTTTACTTTTAGGAATTCACACTTCAGGCCCCAAAGTAAAACCAGGTTACCAAAAAAGGGGTCAAACTGAGGATGATGAAATTGGTTCGTCCATAAGGTTCATCCATAAGGCGGCCATGTGCGCTGCGAGGTGTGAGCAGCCCTCTCTGCGATGGAAGTTCACAGCATTTGTTCTTAACCTTTCCTTGGCCAGGTGACACCAACCTTTCTGGCTTGCACTTAAGGTGCATTAGCTAATTTCAAAGAGAGTTACTGTCTCCAAAATAGGGGCAGGCGCAGGGGGGAAAGAACAATCTTAACCACTACTTCTTAACCTACAGAGAAAAAACTTTTTTCTTAACCTACAGAGAAAAATTATTTTCTTAACCTAAAGAGAAAAATTTCTAATACCAATAAGGTATTAGAAAAGTAACTAGGAGAAGAGCTGGTCACCCGAAGGTGATCCCAGGGTTACTCCTGTAGTGCGTGTCTCACAGCAGCTCTTGATGGAGTATTTCCCACACCATCTTCTTGCGGAAGTACGGCATGTGGGTCTGAAAAGAAAAGAAAACTCCATGAAATACACATCATGGCAGAAAGAGACACAAAATATGCACAAACACCCAGTTCATTCTTTACTATGAAGTTCCTTTTAAGAACTGTCAACACTTGCCCTTCGGGTACAGCCTGGCTTTCACCCGCACAGCTCCTAAGAGGGTGACATGACACCAAAACCAGATCTCCTTGACTACACAACAGCTTACAAGCACTTTCATGGAAGAGCACAGCCTTGGAAAAGAACCAGTGTCTTAACTGGTCAAAGGCTGAGACCCATTTCTCCCAAAGATCCAAAGGCCAGATCCCACAAACCCACCGGCTGCAGTATCTCGCCCAAGAGGGATCTCACTGGGAGCAGATACCTCAGCCGCTACGTAACTTCCCTGGCTCTTGTCTCTGTGCCGAAGAGGCTGGAGCTGTTTAGAACCTTCACTCACCTGTGTAAAGGCCATCGGTTTGTCTCTGCAGATGTAATCTGCATATTTGCAGGTAAAAACACCGCAGTCGCTTCCGTTCTATTGCTGAGGGATTTCCTAATGAATGCAAAGAAGATGGAGAATTTGCCTCTATCTTCAAGGAAAAGCAACTTGGAAGCAGCACCCATTACCAAAAATAGCCTAACCAGACACTCCTGAACTTGCATCATCCCCAGTAACCGCTCCCAAACACAAGGAACAGACCCCATGAACTGCACATCATCCCTCCCCTCTGCTTCCTACGCTCGGATGTCACAATCCAAATTCTTGGCAGGCTGATAAGGGACAGCAGGCTCCTCCCTGCAAGGGGTCTTGAGGTGTGTACAGTGTCTTTCTGAAGTGACGTTCCTTAAATCGAGGCCTTAGGTGCTGCTTTTCACTATTAACTGCTTGAGAAACATCAGTCCAACCCCTTGCTTTGCCACGTGCCAGGATTTGTGCTGCAAACCAGAAGCCTACGTTCTCTGACAACTGCTAAAGAGACTTTAGATCTGACTTGTGAAATAGGGGCAAAGCCAAATTCACCTTAACGTGGCAGAGGAATTAAAAAAAAAAAAAAACCCAAGAAAGTCTTCAGCCAGCAAGGAGAGGCACTGCTCAAAGGTTTCATCCCAGCCTGGTTTCCTGGTCCTCTTGCAGCCCGATGCGGTGCCATAAGAAGGTGCTTATGGCTGTTCTCTAAAGTCCTGGCCTTATGAGAGAGCGTTAAGAGCTTCGTGACGAGGAGTTCTAGTTCACGTTTCAAGTGCAAGTCGTGTTCGCTTACATGTGGCTCCATGCTGTGAATAGTCCACTCTGAAGCATTCAGCTTCACATTTCTTTTTTCACAGCTTTCTTCTTGCAGGTATTTGCTGTTTAAAACAAAAGCAAAATCACTCTTCATCGCTGTAATTTAGGCCGAGAAAAAAAGAGCTGCTGGAAGATCCCAGGAAGATGAATGGCAGGAGAGTAAAATGTCAGAGGATCCTCACAGCAGCTGATTTAAGGCATTTGGAGGAAAAATCCAAATCTTACATTTACAAACACTGCGAGAGGCTGTGAGCTAATGGCCAGCAATGAGACCAACAATTCCAACAGAGGCTTCCACAAAAGCCTCAGTTCATTGCTTAGCAGGGGTCAAAAAACCCCAAATCACATGTTATCAGAGGAAGAACAGAAAAACCAAGCAATGAACCCTCATGTCGTCATTCCACCGTGTGCCTGAATCCCACAGACTGCGGGCACCTCCGGAAGAGCAAATACCAAAGCTTTTGGGCCAGTACCTCCGGCTGAGGAAGTTTCCAGGCCACCACTTGCTGGAAAAAAGGACTGGATGCAGACCTGTTCTTATACCCTTTCCCAGGCATCTGCTGTTAACTGGTCAGGAGAGCACCACACTAAACCAACGCTTGGTTTGTCTCTGTGGGGCCGCTCTCCTTGCTCTTGGGCTACAAAGCTGTTGCATGAAGTGACTTTACTACTTCCGCATCAGTGGCAGAGACTTCTAAGGATGCCTGCTTGCACAACACGAAAACCTGTCCCCGTTCCATTGGAGAGGTGCGCGTGCCAGCCGACACAGCTGGAAAAGCTTGCTACACGGTACCTGTCTTGAACGAGAATGTCAGAATGACAAAGAACACCCAGTGGCATCTTGAAACACTTCTTCCCTGAAATGCTTCCCTTTCATCAACAGCCCGGTTTTATCCATCACTAACAAAGTTGGTGCCCGTGTGCCACGGGGCTGCCATGTATTTGTCTGGGATATAGGGGGAAGGTGGCAGAAGCCAGGCACCCAAGACGCTGGGTGGAGGGGACGACGTGAGACTAGGTAAGGAGTCACTGTCAGACAACTCGCAGCAAGTGAATCCAACGTTTCTGGTTTGTTATCTCCAAGAAATGGGAAAACTTGCAGTCGTGTCACAGGGGCAAAATCCAAACCCCTTCTCCTAATTCACAACACAAAAGCAGTGACTGAGCAGTTACAGCAAAGTCTCACAAATCTGGTCCCCTTCTTGTCCCAGCGAGTCAAAGTGTTTGACCGTCTTCTTTCTGGTGTCTATGGCCTGTTATTAAAAGGTGACCGTTAGACAAAGCACAACCCTGTGCTGCACAAACCTCAGTGACTTTTCTCGCTGGCTTTTTCTCCCCACCCAATTCTAAATCACAAGCCCGTTTGACTCACCGCTAGTGTCCAGTGCAAGCGCAAGTTAATGGGCACTAAGATGATGTCCTTCTGGAAGAGAGCCACGCGCCTGGTCCATCTTCCTACGGCTTTGTAGCCTCCAGAAGTTAGTTTTTCATAAAAGAAAGAACTAAAAGCGTGGACTGATGGATATCCTTCCTTCTTGCTTCTTTCCATGACAAGACCCATGTAGAAATTAATGACCTGTACCATAAAGAGTAAGCTTGAGATGTAAAATAGGACACCAGCTTGCCAAATGAAAAACACAGCAACGCGTGTTTTCTGGCCACCCTTAAGTACGCAGCTGAGAGAACTCCAGCCTCAGCTGCCAGCTTTTGTTGTGAGAATTTCACACTTGGTTACATCTGCAGTTTGATAAAAACACCTGCCACCCCCTCCAAGAACCTAGACTAACTCCTGGAAGCTGCACAATACAAGAAGTAAAGGAACTTCCAGAAGCACCGGACCCTTAAGTACCTAAAATAAGAACTGTGCAGAGATTTCTGGGCTCTGCAGTGCAGGTCATCCAATAACTTTGCAGAGACTTCTGTACACGGTGAAGGGGTGTTTTGGAATAAATGCTCAATTAGAAGATCCCTGTGCTGCAGCTAGTTTTACCTCATCGTTTAGCCAGCAAAGGTTCCTTAGGGTGTGGATGTCCTCGCGAGTGACCCTTAGTTTGAAGGCACTGCTCATGACCTCATCTGGCTCACCTTTGCCTAATGCAGCAATGACCTCTCTCTCCATGGCCTGAAATGAACAATTAAACGGGGAAGGACTTGTGAAACAGAGCATCGAGCATGCCAACCTGTGGGCAGCTTTCAACTCAAACACGGCCTGGAAATGAAGCCCAGGTGACAGAGCAACTGCCTTTGCTGGGTTGCGGCTAAGTTAGCAATCGCCCTTTTTAGTTTCTTGGTTGGTTTCAGCATCCTAACTTGGAACTTTAGGGCCCAGGTTTGCTTCAATTTGTTTTCGCCAAGGAAGCTGAGATAAAACGCGGGGACGAGCAAACACACAGCAAACGCCTTTCCCATGTGATGCTGCAGCCCTCGCAACACCGAGGTTTAAGGCAACCACAGCAGGCATTCTCCATGCCAAGGCAGCTGAGGCAGGAGCCTGAAAGAATGTGAGGGTGGGGGAACTTCAAGGCACCTGAAGGACCAGCAAAGGGGGAAACTGAGGCAGCTACACTGGAGTCAGGCCATTGGTAGTCCAGGCTGTGCGTGCAACTGGTTGTCATTTGGAGGTTTCCATCTAAGTCTGCTTAGGGAACGCAAAGAAACCACTAGGTCTGTTAGTATAAAATGTCCTGAACTGCAAGAGCATCTTCTTCTCGGTTGAACGTGGGCTAGCAGGATAAGAGAACCCCTGGTTTTCCTTGTACTGAGCATCACCCCGCAGACTTTGTAAACTCTGGACTTGCTAGCCCTTCCCGAGTCAATCCTCAAGAGGCAAAAAAGGGGGCGCTCAGTTAGACTGCAACTCCCAGGAGTAAGAGCAGCCAAAATTCAGACAAGCAGGGCAACCTGAACTCCCACTCCCTGTTGCATAGCCTAACTAAGTTAACTCCTGTGACCACTGCTACACGCAGTGCAACCATGCCCAGTGCGCAGCCACGGCGCGCTGAGATCCTGAGGACGTACGCAAGATGCTCAGGTCCCCCACAAGCAAGGCAACACCATGGATCAGTAAAAGCTTCTCTTTCAGGTTCTATCTTCATGGTAGGACAGGTTGAGAGGCAGATCCCATATAACCGTATGAATCCGGTTAGCACTGCTCTGGGAGACTGTTGTTAAACCTGGACTCATTTTTGTCCGAGTAACAGAAGCCCCACAAACCCTTAGGTTAGAGCACAACTCAAGGAGTGCGTGGAGCATAAGATGCTTAAATCCTTCAAATCCTTCAGACCAGCTTTAGTGCTGCCCTTTGCACTGGGAAGTCACAGCTGCAGACACTCCCTAACAGGTTAAACCCAAGTTCTTCAGATTTCAAAAAGCCTGAAGAACCACCTATAACAAATGGGGTTCCTTGCAGCTGTTTCACAGCCTTCAGTTTTGTCCAACAGCCTGTCAGCTACGGTACCTCTGTGAGCGGAGTAAAGCCTTCTGCTCTTTTTTGCAGCCTTGGGAGTTTCTTCTCTTCCACATCACGGGCAGGTGACTTTTTGGCCCCAGCAGATGCCAGAGGTACTTGGAATAACGCATCTTCTGAGACCTGACCTCCATGCTGTTCCTGTTAGACAAAAGGACGCCAAGCTAGCAATCCAGCACAGATTGTTTTGACAGGGGATAGTACAGAAACTCTTGCTCATGTCTAACACTTGAAGGGCTTTTGTACACACATCTAACCAGCAAACTCCACAGTTACTTTTTAGCAAGGACTGCATCCCAACTGCGCACCCATGGAGCGCTGCACTCAAACTAAATGGAGGCAAGAGAGGCAGAAAGTCAGTTTGCCTTGGAGGAGCATTAAGAACCCCAGCAAAGCCTCCACATGTAGGGAGCAAGTTGAGATTGAGATTAATATTTCTGATTTCCATGACTAAAATTTCATTTTGATCTCAATCCTGACCAGAGATGAAAGTCAAAGAGATGTACTTCCTATCTCACAAAACAAGACACAACTAAAGATACCACCGTCCAGATTTGCAGGTCAACTAAGCCCGTGCAGTAAAGGCTTTGAGGCCGTACCCAGCACGTTAAAGGGGAAGAAGAAAAATAGTATAGGCTAGTGCGCACATAACAGCCCAGAAACAAAATGAACGGCAGCGCAAAACCCTTTGTGATAGTGCTACTCGACAAATCATGCTCCCGCTTCCCTTGGGAAAAACCACCTGGACAAATACAGATATTGTTAAGTACTGAAAGCGAGGAGCGCAAAAATTTCTCTTCGCAAATAGCTAAATTTTCTTAAAAAACAAAATAACAAATAACACAAGCTTACACCTGCCACAGCTTGTTTCACTGCTGCGTCCTGTTCCAGAGACTGTTCTGCTGGTGGGGAGCCCCTGCGAGGAGAGGGAGAGAGAAAGAGAGAGCAGTGAGCTGTGTACCTGCACTGTCCCACGGAATTCTCAAGACTTCACCTTCGGGATAAGAAATGCTTTTTCAAGGCTCCTGCTGACTGGAGCCTCAGTTGCACACATGTGACAACATCCTCTCAGCTTCCAGCACGATTCTTTTGGAGCAGCAAGACTGAGACAGAATGAAGCGCTGGGAGCTTTGTAAATTCCTTCCCATCTACCTGTGCAAGACTCCTTTTGTTTCTCTTGATCAGTTTTATTATTTGGAAAACAGGGAAGCAACCGGCACTTCCTCTGCCAAGTGCTCAGGGATCTACTGGGGATAAATGCTGCATGCTAGGGGTTATCCTGCAAGGTGTAACATGAACGCCTGCAACTATACCTGCAGCCAAACAGAGTTAGCTTACGGAAACTAAGACCAGCACAGGGAACTAAAAATGGGACAGCTACAGGATATTTACTTGCCTTCTGTAGGCTAGGCAAGAGAGTGACTAGCCCCATTTGGAGAGGATTATCAGGAAAACCACGCAGACTCTGAAGAGAGCAAACAAATACACAGACATTAAAGTTGTCCGTATACATGTGCCTTCTTCAAAAACAAGAATTTGCCTTGTCACCAAAGACCCCCTTCTCCAGGAGGGAGACCTACAACAGACTCTCACGGTATTCTCCACTTTCAGTCCAGCAGGGTAAGAGCAGGTATCACAAGCTTTGTCAAATGACTTCCCTTGGTAGTTAAATCCACAAACAAAGGCAAGAAAATGTTCCTTTTACTTGAACCCATCCTACTCTATCAGTTCCTTTCTTTCCTTCTCTCCCCTCGAGCTCAGGTGAACCACTGACAATTTAAGCACAGCACAGTGCCGCACAGCTAAACAGAGCGCTGGTGTTTCAAGCGGGGAGAAGAACAGGAACGGAAAGAGACGTGCACACAGAGCCAAAAGAAACAAGAACCGTGATTAAAAGAGACTCTACCTGGTCCTAAGATCTCCCTGAGATGGCTCTGGGCAGCAAATGTCTGGCCATTTGGTATCTGCACAGAAAAGCAGCAGTATTAAAAAAATAAGTCAACTTTCAATTTTACTTTTCGAGTCAAAAGAAGTACAGAAGCCAGAGCTTTCTAAGGTAGATGAAACCTAAGAAAAATGAGGCATATTAAATACTTCTGTAACGTGCAATACCTGTCCTTCTCTTTTTTGCCGCAGCCTCGGCAGGATCGT
Source organism: Sterna hirundo (assembly GCA_009819605.1). Classification (NCBI taxonomy): domain Eukaryota; kingdom Metazoa; phylum Chordata; class Aves; order Charadriiformes; family Laridae; genus Sterna; species Sterna hirundo. Next base: position 78,514 of record WNMW01000097.1, on the reverse strand, counting down.
CCGCAGGTGTACAAATGCTGAGGAAAGAACACACACAACAGCGGTTTGAAACTTCCTTAAGCTTCTACCAGGCTGACTTCCCTTCACAGGGCCCAAACTTCCAAAGTTCCTTTTCATATCCCAAAGGTTTCCCCCTCCGAGCGCCCCTGGCATCATCTCAGGCACACACACCCCACTGCCACCGCTGAGCATCCCCCATCAGCACCCCCCCCACCTCTCCCAGGCAACGGACCGCTCACACAGAGCTCATTGTCCCACTCCAGCATATTAGGCCTCTTTTCCTCATTCTGTGAATGCTTTCTAACCTTTTACATTTGTTCCCATCACCAAAAACTTGCCGAACTTAATATGCCAAGTTTTCCCTCTTTCCTCAAGCAAAGCAGCATACCAGCGGTTACTAAGCCATCCGAGTTCATCAGTCACTACACCGAGTTGCAAAGAAAAGACTAAGCAGGACAGGAAACAAAAGGTGGGAAAGCAACTCCTGCATACACCCACTTCAATAACTCACGGCTAAAGCAGTGCCCGGGAACTAGGTCTCGAAACGATTCTTAGCTGCACCCTTTCTTATTGAGCCTAAGTCCAAATACTACATCAGTTGATAACAACGATAAAACCCAGTAAAACTTTGGGAATGGAGCACAAAGGTTGTTCCTAGTTGGTTTTTTCCTCTATTTGCCTCCCAAAATGCCATGACAGACGGCAGGCATTCTTGCAAGAATTCTTTGGTCTTTCTCACACAAAATAATTCCTTTCCAACTGTTATGCCCCCGAACCCTGCTGGAACCCCTGGGAGCCCACGCCGAGCCCTGCCGCCCCGCAGGGGGGGCTCTGGGCGGGCAGAGAGGCCGAGCCCAGCCCAGGAGCGTGGCGGGAACCCCGGGGCGAGACACCACCCTGCGCCCCAGCCCGCAGAGCGGCTAACGGCTCCAGCCCCTCAGGCCGAGGCGGTGGGGCCGAGGCTCCCGCTCCCCGCAAGCGGGCCCCGGGGGGTTCCGCAGCCCCCAGAGCCGGGGCAGGCCGCGGGCGACGGGCTTGGGCCGTGGGGCGATGGGACAGGGCGAGGCCCTCGGGCAGCCCGGAGGCGGCGGGGCGGCTCACTGACCTGGGGGGCGGCCTCTTCTGCGGCGGCGAGGCCCTCGGGCGGCGCGGGGCGGCGAGGAGGGCGCCGAAGACCCCCAGCAGCCACTGGGACAGAGGCCCCGCGCCGGCACGCGGCGGAAGTGCGCCCGGCACGCGCGCCCGGCGCCGCCTCCCGATTGGCTGCCGCGGAGCGCCCCCCGCCCCTGCGAAATGGAGGGGAGGGGAGGGGAGGGGAGGGGAGGGGGGGAGGGGGGGAGGGGAGGGGCCGTGGCGGGGTGCGCGCCTGCGTGGCGCCATTTTGGCGCTGCCTGACGGAGGCGGTAGCGGCCGCCCAGCCCTCCGCCGCCTCCTCCCCGGTTGGGCCGGGCCTGTGCCGGCCCGCCCCCGTCCAGGCGAGGAGCTTTCCCTCCCAGAAAGCCCCGAGCCGAGGCGTGGGCGGGCGTCGGGGGCTGCGAAGCCTGCCCTGGTGGGGACGGGCCCGTCTCCCTTTAGGGAGAGGCCCCGCAGAGGCCGGAGCGGAGGCCGCAGGGGCCCAACCGAGGCCGGAGGGACCTCGAGGGGGACCCACAGAGGCCCGGGAGGCCCCATGGAGGCCCCATGGAGGACCCAGAGGCTGGAGAAGCCGTTCCGCCTCCCGCAGGACGGAGGCGGGCTGTTGCGCGCCCCCTACTGCCTCCTCTGCTCTCAGGCGGTGAGGGAATGGCGTTGCCGGGCTCACCCAGCGCTGTCGAGGTAGCGCAGCCCCCGCTTTTTGCCTCTCCGCTGGGGAGCTGCGGTGCCTGCGCCCGGCTCCGCCATGGCAGCGGTGCAACTAGGGACGCGGACGCTGCGTTCGACCCTGGTGACGAACCGTGATGTAGCGGCGGGCAACGTCCCGCTGCAGGGAGCCCGGCTAAAGCGGCCGTTCTGGGGCTGGCAAGCGGCTGGCGAGCGCTGGGCTGGCTCCTGGTGGCCTTGGCTGGCTCTCGGGGACAATCCCTTGCCCTGCCCCGCCCCGCTGTTAAAGGGGGGGTTTTTAATACAGTGCTTCCTAAGGGTTTATCGGGTGTTGCCTCTGGGGTGGAAATGTGCATGTGTTGCTGCAGCCACGTCCTGGAGAGACTTTTCTCTCCTGGAGAGGCACATGAGGTGTGAAAACGAATTTTTGAGTCTAAGAGGAGCAAAGGGGGCAGGTGAAAGCGCTCGGGGCAGGAATGGCCGTTTGGGGCAGCCCTTGTCACAGGAGGTCCCACTGGCTTTTTATGCCTGCAGGGAGTCTTAAGTGATGGTGGGGTCTGGTTTAATGAAA